>PUHP01000823.1:941-18929 GCA_006783085.1 Colletotrichum shisoi | reverse complement strand
GGGGGTGTGGGGGGGGGTGTCACTGACGTAAAACCGTGGGTGTCTTTTGGCGGGGGTTTCTCGGATCGTCGGCAGCGCCGTCGGCGTAGACGGGACGACGACGCCTTTGTCCGCGTCCGCATGGTGTGTTGTTGTTAGTGAACAAACATGGATATTTTTATCTGGCGACTCCAGCCTCACAAACAGATGCGGGAAGACAAGCTCTCTGCACAAAGAGAGAGAGAGAGTTAGAGGAGAGAGTCGGCATGCCTGGCCAGTCATGTTAGTCGAGTCTCTTCTGACTGTATGAGTCCATGACTGAGCAACAATAGACGAACACGAACGAACAAAGCATCCGGCCCAACACCCAACGCCACCACGCCTGTCAGTGATTCGGTCTCTCGGGGGAGTTTATGTCAACATACGGATATGCGCTAGATTAATGCTGCGTCAGCCCAGCCACCCACTCCCCCCCCCTGCCGGGCTGAAGAGAAAAGAAACCCATGGGCGGGGAGGATTCATCGGATCGCGGCTAACCGGCAGTCAAAGCTCCATAGCGCGCCCCCTCATGAGCCGAATCTTATTAGTTGCTTGCTACACGAGCATGCGTGTACACTACTATGTAAGCCCCTTGACACCCCGGCATCTTCCATTCAGCTGTCACCCTTCAGGATCGATCGGTTTCGACGCGCGGTCCGGTCCATCGATACCGGCGATTGAACCCACGCATAACTCGGCATCTGGGAACGAGATAGGTCGCTTGAGATGCGTAGTCAAGGTGGTCGGTCCATCTTGAGGTCGTCGACGACCCTGCATAAGCCGAGGCGTGGTCCGAGTCCCTTGTGCCCTCGTTCCCTACCCTTGGACCCTCAACGACATCATGACGTATAAGCAAGCTCCGTGCGGCGGGTGTCTTAGAGGCTCATCTTGAAGCCGTTAACCACCGGGCTCCGTCATGAGTGATAGTGAACAGACAGATGCCTAGCACAGATGATCGATCGCCTTCCTTGGCCATGGCGGGATCGCGCACCGTCCCGCACCCCCCCCGGCTTGACAAGGGTCCAGTCTGAAGGGTTCAAAGGTCCAGTCTCAAGGGTCCAGTTGTCAGTTGAGGGTGTCATCGTGAACGTCTCCCATGTGTACTCATCATGCCAGTCAAAAAAGGAGCGCCTTCGCAATGCCGTTAATTGACTTCCTAGAGGTGCCGCTCTGCTGCCCTCAGCGCCACATGTATTCCACCCATCCACAAAACACAAGTCTATGATTTACCCCCAAACTTAACCAGGTACTCCTCGTGCGCCTTCTTCTGGCTCTGCCACTGCTTCTGCAGCTTCTTGAGCTGGCTCTTGGGCACGTCGCTGCCGTCCTTGAGCTTCGTCGGAAGGCCCTCGCCGTCCCACTCGCCGTACTTGTCGTCGCCCCTGAACATCTCCGTGTGCGGCAGCTTGGCCTTTTCCCACTTCTCCCGCTCCGCCTGCTCGCGCGCCCGTTTCGCCTCCTCCTTGGCCCGCGCCTTCTCGGCCTCCTTGGCCAGCTTCTCGTTCCTCGCCGCCATCAGCTCGCTCGCCGGCACGAACTTGATCAGGGACGACTTGCCGTCCGGCCGGTCGTCGAGGTAGACACCCAGGTTGGTAAAGTCCTCGTCACGGATCCGGTCCGTGAGCGAGAGGATGGCCTTCTTCGTCTCGGGAGAGACCGTCGACACTATGCGTCGCAGCTCGTCACGCAGCCTCGAGGCTGCCCTGAGATAGGGGAGCGCCAGCTGCTCGGGGTCACGCACGCCCTTGTCGGCGAGAGACGAGAACTCGGCCTCGGGGGTTTGGCTCAGCAGTTGGGAAACGGACTCGACGGCGATGTCGAGTGCTTCAACGTCCGACTTGACCGTCTGGAATACAGCGGCGTACGGCTGCACGACAGTCTTGGGGTCCAGGCTCGCGTTCGACGCGGGTGCAGCCCAGCCGAGACCGTCGTACGGCGCCGTGGCGTTCTCATCAAGGCCAAAGGTGCCGAGGATCTTGGTAATCCACCGCGCAACGGCGACGAGCGCCGGCAGGTTCGCCTCAGCCTCCTGCGACACGACCACCTTGTTCGCCTCGCTGACCAGCTCCTGAATCGCGCGCATCGCCTGGGGGGTATCAAAAGAGTTGCTAAGGGCGGTGTGCAGGTCTGTCTTGGCCTTGTCGAGCTCGGCCACCAGGGCTCCAGTCGGCTTATCGGAAATCGACAGGGACTCAACACCGGGAGTCGATGCGTTGGCATCCGCGACGAGAGCCTTGACGTTGGTGAAGAAATTCTGCACACTGTTAGCTTACTCTTCTTCAAAAAGGAAGAAAAAAAATGGAGTCAGTGAGATACGCACGTTGATGGTGGCCTCCCAGCTGGACGCCTGGGCTCTCATGTCGGGGGAGATCTCGACGCCGTCGTTCCACTTGCCCATGAGGAACACGATGCGCATTCCTCTTGAGGTGTACGTCGTCGCGAGCGCGTCCTGGATGGTCTGGAAGTTCTTCAGGGACTTGGACATCTTGGATCCGGAGATGGACAGATGTCCCATGTGCAGGAAGTTGTTGACCCAAGTGTGCTCTCCCTTGGTGTTGTCGACGTAGTAGGCCTCGCTCTGGGCCAACTCGTTGTCGTGGTGAGGGAAGGCCAGATCGACACCACCCGAGTGGATATCCATCTGCGCGCCGAGGACGTCCGAGGCCATGACGGAGCACTCAATGTGCCAGCCGGGGCGGCCCTGGCCCCATCTGCTGTCCCAGTAGGGCTCTCCCTTCTTGGACTTCTTCCACAGCGCAAAGTCGCCCTCGTTGCGCTTCTCGCCCAGGTTCTTGGACAAGGCGCCCTCTCCGTCCTCCTGCAGCGACTTGTCGTTGCGGTTGCCGGGGCGCAGGCGCGCGTATGTGTTGCCGGCCTTCTCGAACGCTGTGATGTCGAAGTAGACGGAGCCATCGGACTCGTAGGCGAATCCCTTGTCGACGATGCGCGCCACGAA
Organism: Colletotrichum shisoi; assembly: GCA_006783085.1. Classification (NCBI taxonomy): domain Eukaryota; kingdom Fungi; phylum Ascomycota; class Sordariomycetes; order Glomerellales; family Glomerellaceae; genus Colletotrichum; species Colletotrichum shisoi. The sequence goes on along the minus strand of PUHP01000823.1, from coordinate 15,955 downwards.
GTCGGCGATCTGGGGAACGTACTCGGTGACGCGGGTGATGACGTCGGGGCGCAGGCAGTTGAGGGCGTCCATGTCGTCGAAGAACTCGCGCTCCATGCTCTGCGTCAGGTCGGTAAAGATGGTCTGGTCGCTCGTGTCGATGGTCTCCTTGTAGAGGGAGTCGAGGTAGGGCAGGAGGATCTCGTCGATGCCGGGGTAGAACTTCTTGTCCTTGATCGCAAACACGGCGGCGTCCATGTTGGCGATGTGCATCTTCGTCTTGGCCTCGTCGTCGCCGGGCTTGCCCTCCCCGGTCAGGGTGCCACCCGCGAGCACCTTGCCGTATGCGCCATCTCTTCGCTCGAGGTAGTTGTTCTCGTCGAGGTCGGAGGATTGGAGGAGAGGCAAGCTCTTTTCGGCGTAAGCGCGGAATGTCGTCAGCGCGAGCTTGGCAAGCTCGTCTTGGGAGTATTTCTTCTGCTTCTCGAGTTCGAGCAGGCGTTGTCTGCGAGCCTTGATGATGATCTGCAACATGAAGGCGGTTAGATGCCGCAGTTGCTACAGCGAGCAGGGAGAAGAGGGGGGAATGAATGGGTGGGTGGGGAAAGGAACCGACCTTGTCGTCAACATCAGTGATGTTCATGACAAACTTCACATCGGCCCCAAAGTAGTGGATCATGATGCGCCGGATAATGTCAGTCGAGACATAGTTGCGCGCATGGCCCAGATGGCTCTTGTCATATACGGTAGGCCCGCAGGCGTACCAAGAAACCTTTCCCGGGTTGATTGGCGAAAAGGGCACCGGCTGGCCGGGCTTCAACGAGTTGTGCAGCTTCAGAGACTCCATTGTCGCGATGGTGGCGCAGGATCTGGAGAATCCAACGGTGGGAATCCGAGTGGAGAGAGTAAAAGAAAACCTGGTGAGTCTAAAGAGGCGATTCATCCAGCATAAAAGAAGAGGGGCTCAGGGAGGGGGCATGAGTAGGCGGAAGGAGGACGAACGAGGAGAGGCTTCAAAGGGTGACTGACACCGTATCCAGCCTTGCGGGCAGATGGGGCGGTGTGTCATCGTTTTATTGGCTGAAGTCAAGATAGACTGTACACCAGCCACATGTGCCCCTCGCTAAGCCACATTAAACTTTTTCTCCAATCCTCAGCCTTGCGAAGTTTTTCCCCGAGTGCCCATGCTCATTGCTCGTCACTAATTGCTCGCCCGTGCCGCTGCTGCATCCGAACAATTGCCTGTCTTTTGGTCACACTTCTCCCAAGTCGCTGCGTCCACCACCATGGCGAAACCCTCGCCTTTCCTCGAGCCCGGTCCCAGGACAACGGCCAATTCCCTCGCCATCGTCCAGCTCTCGCGCGACAACCTCGTTCCCTTGATCCTCCACGACTCGGCCAGCGCCGTCGATGGCTATGCCGAGGGAGCCGTCCTCAACACCCGCTTCGGATCGTTCCCGCATTCCACCCTGATCAATGTCCCTTGGGGTTCGCAAATCCGCGCTTCGGTCGTCGACACCGGCTCGCGAGGCCGCAAGCGCAAGAGAAAGGAAGACGAGACGGATGCCTCCACGCCCGCCGCCGCCGCCGCCGCCGCCGCCGATGACGCCGAAACCGAGTCGAGCGCCCCGGCCAAAAAGGCCACCGCCGCCGCCAGCGGCTTCATCCACATCCTCCAGCCCACCGCCGAGCTCTGGACCGCCGGCCTGCCGCATCGCACACAGGTCGTCTACACCCCCGACTACAGCTACATCCTGCAGCGCATACGCGCCCGCCCCGGCACGCGGTTGATCGAGGCCGGCGCCGGCAGCGGCAGCTTCTCGCACGCATCGGCGCGCGCGGTCTACAACGGCTACCCCGAGAACGAGACCCAGCGCAGGGGCAAGGTCTACAGCTTCGAGTTCAACAAGGACCGGTACGAGAAGATGGAGGAGGAGATCCAGGCGCACGCGCTGGAGGGAATCGTAAAGCTGTCACACCGCGACGTGTACAACGGCGGCTTCCTCGTCGACGGGAAGAGCCCCGAGGCCGAGGCCGTCTTCCTCGACCTGCCCGCCCCCTGGGAGGCCCTTCAGCACCTGGCGCGACGAAAGCCCGCCGCGACGTCGAACAAGGACGGTCAGGCGACGACCGAAGAATGGGTGTCGCCGCTGAACCCCAAGAAGTCGGTTTACATCTGCACGTTCTCGCCCTGCATCGAGCAGGTGCAAAAGACGATCAACACCATGAGGACCATGGGCTGGGTGGACATCGATATGGTCGAGATCTCCCACAAGAAGTTCAACGTCATCCGCGACCGCGCCGGCTACGGCCAGCCCGAGCGCGGCATTCCCCCGATCGCACGCGACGTGAACGAGGCCGTCAGCAAGCTGCGCGAGATCGAGCGCCGCACGAGAGAGTACCACAACACGGCGGACCCCAATTCGGCAGAGGACTCGCCCGCCGCCGGCAACGCCATGGACGTGGACCAGACGGCGGAGGCGTCGAACGACAGCAGCAGCGGCGGCGGCGGTGGCGGTGGCGGCGGCGACGACGACCCCAGCGCCGGAAAGCCCTGGCTGCAGGGCCGCGTAATCCACCGCGCCGAGCCCGAGCTGAAGACTCACACGTCGTACCTCGTCTTCGCCGTGCTGCCGCGGGAGTGGAGCGAGGAGGACGAAGCCGCGGCGCTCGCCAAGTGGCCGTGCGGCGCCGAGACGGGCGTCATCGGGGCCAAGGACAAGGAGACGCGCAAGCAGGAGAAGCGCGAGCTGCTGCAGGCCAAGGGCAAGAGGAAGAAGAACAAGCGGGCGGAGGCTGCGTAGACGGCAGACGAGAGGTGGCGGACGACGACGACGACGACGACGACGAGGCAGAGCAGATGGACGGAGGTAGCAAGATCTGAAGAGGGAATGATGGGAATGGCAGATACCCTAGCATCATTGTCGGGACTTGACTTGGGCTTTTTTTTCCTTCCCCAGGAATACGGGCGAATTCAAAAATTCAAGCATCCGGGGACCGCGGCTTCTCCGCGGCCTACTACTCTTTTGACTCTTTTTTTCCTTCGTTTTTTTTCGTCGCCTTGTTTTACTTGATTCTGTAATGCTTCGCGTCATGTTTGGACCATCGACTCCTTGCACGATGACTGTCCATGATGGCGGCAACTTCCATCGAACGCAGTCGCGGTCCTTGTGGTCCCTCAGCCCCTGACCACCATGTCCTCGGCCTGCCTCCCCTTGCCCTCGACCAGCACGCCGGCCTTGCGCAGGATGGCGACGGTCTTGTCCACGACCTCGGGCTTCACGCCCTCGACGCCGTCGGTGAACCTGACCGTCTTGAGCCACTCCCGCGCGTCGGCCTCGGAGTAGTCAAGGTGCGTGCTGATGTACTTGACGGCCTCGTTCTGGTTCTTGTTGAAGTGCCGCACGCCCTTGTCGAGCTTCTCGAACAGGTCCCTCACGCGCGCGTCCAGGCCGGCCTCGCCGCCGGCCAGCGCCGTCGACGCGACGATCTTCCAGCTGCTCCAGGGCGTGTAGATGTCGCCGACGCGGCGGATCTCGCCCGAGTCGTAGTAGCGCTTCGAGGTGAAGTGCTCCCACATGAAGAAGTCGGCGGCGCCCGAGTTGACGGCGTTGCGCAGGTTCTCAAAGGTGTTGAGGATGACCGTCTCCGAGAAGGGCGCGCCCGCGTCCGGGGCAAGCCAGCCGTGCTGGTCGGCGAGGACGAAGCCCATGATCTGGCTGCCGGAGCCGATGCGCGAGACGCCGATCTTGCCGCCCTTGAGGGAGGCGACGGAGGCGATCTCGGGGCGCTGGGCGCCGGTCGAGATGGCCCAGCCTGGGGGTGCGTCAGTGGTGCGCGCCAGGATGATTGCCTATGACGAGGATGACCTACACAGCGGCGTGTCGACGTAGGTGCCGACGAGGCGGTAGCCGCCGTCGCCGGGGGCGTCCTCCTTGCCGAGGCCGGCGATCCAGCCCTCAGTCAGGCCGATGGCGACGTCGATCTCGCCGCCGCGGATGGCGGTGATCATGTGGCCCGTCCCGGAGGGAAAGGGGATCAGGGTGGCGTCGAGGCCGAAGTACTGCTTGGCGAAGTGGAGGGGCGTCGAGAAGTGCTCCGGCACGTAGCCGACGCGGAGCGGGGTAGTGGCCATTGTGTGAGTTTGAAGCTGTAGCCTGAGAAACGCAGCAGATGTTACTGGCTGTGTTTGGTGAGTGTATGAGGCGACGATGTGTTATGTGAAAATATCTCGGGGCGCCGGATGGGTGACAGTGAGAGTGAGAGTGAGTCGATGAATAAGTATCTATTATGTACTTATAATTAAGGTGCGGGGTCTGTCTACAGCGCATTGCCTTCAGCGCGTCAGTGCCAGTGCCAGCGCCAGCGCCCCCGTCCAGCAGTGCGGCACTCCACGGGGCCGATGTGGGGTTCCCGGTCCCGCAGCCTCCATCCCCCGTTGGAACGGTCCCCAGCCAAATCCATGCTCTTACTTGAATTTGGCTTGCCAATCATCCAGTATCAATCACCCTGATAATTTGTATTCAGTGCGTTCTGCCAGTTCCTAGAGTATCCCTCCATTTAATTCAAACTTCGGAAAGCGAAAGAATTACTCCTTGAAACTTGTAATCTTGGCTGGCAAAAGGGGCGAAGAAGCATGCCATAAAGTCGCTGCGGCACAAAACTCTATCAGTCCTCTTATGCAAGGACCTAATTCGAAGATTTGACTGCAAAGGCCAGCTAGCCGCTTGAAATGCCTGTAATTGTGGCTAGACATAGAACAAGTCTGCAGAAGCATGCCTCCGTCGTTAAGTCTCTCCCAGGTCGCTGCATGGCAGTGATGAGTGGACACAGATTTCCAAGACTGGGTCACCTGCTTGGAAGAAGCGGACTTGGTGCAGTAAAACAACCTGAAGCTCCCTCCACCTTTGTTGTTGTCTTTGTGCTCCAACAGTCTAGGGTTGCCGGTCACAAAGACGAAAGACGGCCTGAATCTTCAAGGACTGGTTTTGTAACTGCTGTGCTTGGTCCTCTTCCATCGCTTCTCACTGCTTTGGTCAGAAGTATCATGCACCAAGGTAGCTAGCTAGCTTTTGCTTCAGGAGTATTCAGGTGGGACCAGTTGCAGTCGAACCGAAAATGGCTGGAACTTTGCTTTGCAAGTCTCATGTCTCATTTTTTGTACAAATCGAAACAAGCAAATACAAAGTGAATACGCAGGAATATCCAGAAACCGGACAGCATAGAATTTCCTCTCTGTAGTGAACAAGTGGGGAAAGGCTCTCTAAGACCTTCCTGGCCCCTAACCGAATCCTGAGAGGTGAATTACATTTATTCTAAGCTTTTTCTCACCTGCAATCCGCGCTCACCACCTTCCCTACTTTCTTCTCCTTGCACTGTCCCTGGAATGATTTGAACCTCCGACTGGAAGTCACTTCACCTCAACACCAAATTACACCACTTCAAGACCCCATCACACATCACAGGCACTAAGACAAACGCAATGAAAGATCAGACCGCCGAGCTGAGCAAATACTTCGCTCGCAATCATTGCTGGCAGTGCCCAGAAGCAATATCCTCGACCACCCACTGTCAGATCTTCGGCACAAAAGACAGGCCACTGCTGAGAAAGGGACAGACGAACCGCGCCCTGTTCTACGCGGGATGCTTCAACCCTCCTCACATCGGCCACCTCAGCTTCCTCCGACGCGCCTTCGAGGGAACCCACGACATCAACGTCATCGCCGCCGTCATCCTGCCCCTCGACTCCCACGGCCTCCGGTCCAAGCGCAGAGTCAACGGCAAGGACCTGATCCTGTCCAAATCCGATCGCGTGCGGCTGTGGCGGTCGGACGCCAGGATGCTGCCCGAGTGGTGGGTCTACGACGGCACCGTCAGCGACTGGGATATCCTACGGGCCAAGGTGGAGGAGGCTATCGAATGGGACGGCTTCGACTTCCAGTTCGTCGCCATGTCTGGACCCGACCACATCTCGAGATTCAAAACATACTCGGGGTGGACTTGGAGCTGCTTCGAGACCGTCACTAGCGACGCCGGGAGACACAGCGACCTCGTCAAGCCCGACGGGTCGCTCTACACCCTTTCAGGTGGCTTTTCATCCTAGGAGGATGTTTCTGTCACTTTGAGAGGCGTGGAATCTGTGTCCCCGGTTCGTCTCGATCCGAAAGTCCCAAGGCGTCTGACCACGAGGGATAAGAGGAGGTTGAGGAAGTCGAAGATAGCGGCGAGGAAGAGCTCGAAGAATATGGCGACGTGGAAGACCAAGCGGAGCAAACTCTCCAGGAACGCAAGGGAGAAGTTGAAGAAGACGAAGAGCAAGCCGAGAACACAGAAGAAGAAGTCCCGAGGTGAGAAGACGGAAGCAACCCATGGCCCGTGAGTTGCTGAGGCGCCACTAACAATGAGGCTAGATCGTAAGATTGCCAGGAGACTGGCCAAGCACCCTGTTCAGGTGCTGAAAGTCAAAGTTTGCCGCCTGAAGTGGTCGAAACTCTGGGTGCGGTTCGTCCCGGCTGACGGCGAACCTCTGGACATCAGCTCGACGCAGATTCGAGACATCATAGAGGACGGCAAGCTGTCTTCTGAGGAGCTTCATGAGAGGCTCAAGGACATGGTCTTGAGTCCCGAGGTGTTGAACGAGATCCTCGCCAGCCAGCCATCGCGTGACGTTGCTCGAAATTGGCGGTAAAGACGGTTTGAAGGGTTGCTTGTGGATTTTGTTTCTTTTTTCTTTTCTGTTTTGGTAGGACCGGCAGGGGGGTGGCTGCATAGATGGTAGAGGTTCGGTGTTGGGATCACGTAGGCGTTTCAAATGACAATCCTCATAGACTTGGTTTTCTTAATGTTTCTGCGAAGTCAAGAGTGAAGCTGAACAAGAACCCCTAGGTTGGAATAACAAAACAGATAAGACACCAGTCATACTGCTTTGGAGACAACAGTCGTGGAAGAGGTGTGAGTGCCTCTGACTACTCAACAGATGTAGAAGTGACGGGATTTCGCCTTTTCACACCAACTGCCCATTATTGAAACTTCAACACCATCCTCAACAGCAACCATGCTGTCAGCTAGCCGCACAGCCAGCCAGCCAGTACACACCGACCTCCAACCTGATCCTCAACAACACTATCACTCTGCTCGGAGTCCAGTTCACTCACAGGAAGAGCATTGCCTTCGTCGCAACAAGACTAGCAAAACCAGCAATTGCCCGCATCGACGCCGCCAAAAACATTAGCACAATTACTGACGATAGAGCCGCTCGTAAATTTATAATCAGTCAGGCCGGCTTTCGCTACGTGGTCATTCAACAATGAATACTTGCCGTGCCCCCACTCCCCTTTTTGTTTATACACTTCTGGAACTTGTCCTTGCCTGTGAATATATCCAGCGTCTAGTTTCCTCTCACCCCATGCTATTCTAAAAGAAGGTCTTGGAGCCGATCCTACTTGCAGTCTTGGCTTTACTTTGGAGTTTGTCAAGTACTTCGACAGGGAATCCGGTCTCCGCGTTGGGGAATAAACCCCTGTCCCATCCACCCGTCTGTCCAGGTCGAAAGAGGCAATTGAACATACCCTCGGGTTGTCAAGAAAACAATATGCTGTGTTTCAGCTATTCTCGCCGTTTCTCTCTTCGTCCCAGCTGATATCGTCTTGAACTCGAACTGATCTGGCCTCTCTGCTCACACCCATGTCGCCGTCCTCTCTACTCGCGCATACTTGCGCAATAAGTTGGGTGTGAAAGCAAAGCAATAGCGCGGTGCGGCTGACAATCAACACCACCCCAAATGGGACACGATGGGAGGGAACAGCTGCAGGCTCTGCCGCACGATGCTCGCCTCTTGGCCAGTCGGGTTGAAGATGATGAATGCCCCGCGGCAGTCCCGTCGATAGTTCGATAGTAACACATCCAAAAGAGAAAAAAAGGACTTGTCAAGTCCCAGCCTTGGTCAACGAGGCACAATGCTATGCTCGTTTCCTGAGGAAACATACATAAGGACGCAACCCCGCAGCTCAACGCCATCTTCTCACTCTTCGCGCATGAACTGCCCTTGCTTCGACCCGAACAGCCGCCGTGCCGCTCCTCGTCCGATCAACCCTACGGCAGCCATGGCTTCCGTGCCGCCATTGCCGGATCAACAAAGCACCGTCTACTTCCGCTACGACGACCACGCACGCCTGTCTTCGGCATCGACGCACATCAGGCTCGTCGAGCTCTACCCATCCAGACACGGAGGAGACACCGGACCAGGCTCTACGGACGAAGACGACGCCCGACGCTCTGCGGCACACTACTCGAGCCCCCTGAGATGCAACATCACAACCACCCCAATCGCCACGCCGCGGCCCTACGAGGCGCTATCGTACACCTGGGGTCCGCCGACAAAATCCCACAGCATTGACGTCGCGAGCGGCGGGCGCCTCGGCATCACGGCCTCCCTCGACACGGCGCTGCGGCACCTCCGCCGGAGAGACGGGCCCGTGACGATCTGGATCGACCAGATCTGCATCAACCAGGAGGACGCCGCCGAGAAGAACGACCAGGTGCCCCTCATGGCGCAGATCTACAGCAAGGCGGACCTCGTCCTCGTCTGGCTAGGCCCGGCGGCGGACGACTCCGACGCGCTGATGGACTGCTGGCAGGACGTCGGCCAGGCGGCTCGCGACCTGGACGTCGAGAGCTACCTCACCAAGGAGCGTCTGCCGCTTCTGAACCGGGCCCTGCTGAACCGTGATCCCGAAGACCCGGTGACGATGCAGTTCCAGGCGCTGCTCAAGAGGGCGGCGCCCGTGTTCGACTCGCTGCTGAGGGCGATCATCGCCTGGAACGACAGGCCCTGGTTCGGCCGCGTCTGGACGATCCAGGAGCAGGCCCTGGGCGCCAGGACGTTCTTCGTGTGCGGGGCGAAGACGGTGGACGTCGACCTGGTGCCCCTGGCCACGATGATCTTCGACAAGTGCATCATCAGGCAAGACGCGGAGAACCGCGCCGACCCGGCGCACATCGAGCTGATGCGCGCGGCCCAGAGCCACCGGTTCGGTTCCCTGATGGCCCTCCGGCGCCGACGACGGACCTTCGTCAAGGGCGAGGGCCCCGGGGACGACCTGTACCAGATCATGAAGAAGACGTACGTCAACGGGGATGCCCAGGCGACCCTGCCCCGGGACCGGATCTACGGCCTGCTGAGCATCGCCGTGGCGTCGGAGCAGCTAGGCATCACGCCGGACTACGCCTCCCCGGAGTGCGGTCCGACCTTCGTGGAGGCCGCCCGCGCTCTCATTCGCGCCGGCCACCTCCAGGTCCTCTGCTTCTCGCAATTCCCCAAGGACGTAAACGGGTTGCCGTCCTGGGTCCCCGACTGGAGGTCGACGCTGACTCGCTCATACCTATTCACTTTTGAAGACGTCGGTGGGCTCCCCATTCGAGCCGCGGGCGACAGCTCGGTCGAGGTCGTGCCCGCAGGGGACCCGAGCGTGCTGGGGATACGCGGCCTGGTCGTCGACATCGTCGAGGAGACGGGCGACGTGTGGGACTCCGATGCGGGGAGCGAGTCTCGCTTTAGAAACCTCCAGACGATCAAAACGCTCTGCGACAGGTCGTCGGGGAGAGGATACGAGATCTACGAGAGCAGTGAGAGACGCGCCGAAGCAGCGTGGAGGGTGCCAGTGGGCGACCTGTTCTGGAGCAGGGAGGACGGCTACCGCCGGGCCATCTCGTCCGACGGGGCGTACTTCGAGGACTGCCTGGCGGTCCTGAGGATCCTCGTCGAGGGCTTCGGCCCCGTCGAGCATCCAGAGGAGCGCCAGCGGCGGCTGGAGGCGTTCTACGAGCTGATCCCGCGGCAGTCGGTCTACAGCGAGAACATGGACAAGATGACGGGCAGGCGGCCGTACGTGACGCGGCAGGGTTACCTGGGCATGGCCCCCGGCGGCGCACGTCCTGGCGACGCGGTCGTGATACCGCTCGGCTCTCGGATCCCGTACGTCCTGAGACCGTCCGGAGACGGGACGACGTACGAGTTTGTGGGCGAGGCGTACTGCGACGGCGTCATGGATGGCGAGATGTTGACTAAGCGGCGGCGGGAGACCATCCTGATTGCTTGATCCGGATGATTTTGTTCACGAGTTTGAGATGGTCTGAGAAGAGGGACGAGAGAATGGGGGAAACGTGTGGCAGTCTGGGGGGGGGGAGGGGAGAGAGAGAGAGAGAGAGAGAAGAGGAACACGTCTGAGAGCAAAGCTGGACGGGGACAAAGTACGAATGAAGCGCTCTCAAGCAGCAAAGTGGTTTATTTTTAAATCCCGGGATGATTCACTTGTTAAGCATTTCCTGTTATAGGTGATCCATGCTATTCTACCCGTCTGACGTCTAGATGTGAAGGAAGTCTGTGTACAGAGTGTAACAGAACCAGGCCCAATGCCCTCGTGTTTTGGTCTGATGGCATACATGTATGAGTCCGGGGTTCGTACATGAAAGAAGTCCAATGTTGTTGACGGAAGACGGATGAAGAGCGGGCTAATAGAGAAGGGGGGGGGATAAAACCAGATAGAGACCGTGGGAGGGTATTTGTAAAAAAGAAAAAAGAAAAAAAAAGGCTAGGAAATGAAAAACAGAATGATCCAATTTGGAATTCGCGCGCTTTTTTCTCACGCTGATGATGGTGATGATGATGATGATGACGATGGAAAGATATGCTGCTGATTCCCCCGAGCCCTCCCAAATAATGATAACGCCACTTCGCTCGGCCAGAGCGGAAATATTGCCATAAACCATCTCCGCCTCTCTCTCCATCTCGTCTGTCTCCCACTCCACTCTTGCCCCCTTTAGTGGTCGTTAAAGTCTTCGTCCCTCATGGTGTACATGATGTCCTGGACGATGACGGCCCTGACGTGGTTGTAGAGGACGTAGAAGTAGGCGCCGAGCAGGCACAGGCTCATGCCCGTGGCGAACCACAGCACGCCCCCGTTGCCGAGCTGGTTGCCGATGGAGATGGTGGCCAGCGTGAAGCCCGTGTTGGGGAAGACCATGGCCCACCAGCCGAGGTGGAAGTAGACGGGCGGCGAGGAGATGACGGCCATGGTGGCGATGCCGAACCACCAGGCGGCGAGGGCCCAGAGGAAGATGGCGCTCATGAGGGCGATGGTCCGGATGATGCCGGCGTCGATGACGATGCCGTCGCGGTCCGGGTCGAGGTTGTTGGGCAGGCCGTTGGCCATGCCGATGAGGGCGAGCGCCGTGAAGGCCGGCGGGCCGACGTTCATGTACAGACCCGGGCGGTGCTCGCGGTTCGGCAGGCCGGCGGACATGAGGCGGCCGACCATGTGGGCGTACATGAGGACGGCGACGGACAGGCCGAGCCCCTGGCAGGTGAGGCCGGCGACGACGATGGGCACGGCGGCGATCTCGGGCTGGGTGTCGGCGATGACGGAGGCGATGGTGCCCGTGAGCATGATGGGGAAGATGGGCAGGATCCAGGTGGGCATCATGGTCTGCAGGCCGAAGTTGTGCCTGGCGAAGACGAAGCTGTACTGGCCGATGGCCAGCATGAGGGTGGCGATGAGGTAGCCCCAGAAGGCCACCTGGATGGCCCAGACGAGCGTCTCGTCGTGCTCGGGGATGGCGTACCGGTTCGTGCTGGTGATGAGCGTGGCGATGGACAGGAAGAAGGTCGGGAAGAAGAAGCCCTCGCGCTCGTGCGTCAGCGACCTCTTCATGTCGCCCGGGTAGAGGAAGAACCTCGCGAGCATGGCGGAGCAGACGAGGACGAAGAGGATGATGTTGACGACGTAGACGACGATGCCGATCTGCCGCAGCCCGGGGAACTGGTGCGGCTGCGCGAAGATGAGGAGCGAGAGGCCACCCGTGCTCATGGTGAGGGTGAACCACGCCCACGTGAAGTGGTGGAGGCGCGCCTTGAAGGCCATCCTCGGCCGGTTCGGGTCGTTGATGTCGACGTGGCCGTCCCCGTGGCCGTCTCCTCCGCGGCCGTGTTCGGGCGCGGCGCCCTTCCCGATGATGGGCGTGATGGACGTGGCGTAACCGTGTGTCTCATTCGCCTTGCCCTTGTCGAACTGCATGTCCAGCGGTGCCAGCTTGGGGGAGTTTGGCCTTGACGTCTGCCATTCCGCCGAGTTCTTGCGTGTCGACACCTCTGATTCGGTCCAGGCCGAGCTTGTTGGATCTCTGCGATCCATCTTGGACTCTGTGTGTGTGTGAGTGTGAGTGTGAGTGTGTGTGTGTGTCTGTGTGTGTGTGTGTGTGTGTGTGTGTGTGTAATTTTGTCGTCTTCTCTACGATGGAAGCCAGTCGCTCGTCCTCGTAGTGTAGATGTCCAGTCGAAGCGAGAGGCCGTAGAAGCACGTTTGAATCTCGCAAAGAATAAGTCGTTTGCTCGTGGATGAGAGTGTGGGCGGGTGAAGCGGCTTCACGAGTGAGCGTTGGGTATGTTTGATAAAACGAAGGAAACACGTGGAAACTGGGGAAGACGGGGGACTAATATAATGTTCTCAAAGTGAAGAGAGGAGGCTGAGGAGGAGCGGGAAAGAAAAACTGGGGAGTTGACGATGATGAAATTCGTGGGAAAAGACCAAACTAAAAAAAAAAGCAAAAAAAGCCAAAAAAGGACAAGATGCTTTTGCTGAACAAGGGGATTCCAGCTCCTGTGGGTTGGATGTTAAGATTTGCGGTCTTGGGCAGGATGATATATCTATCTCCATTGACTGGAGAGGGCGTGCGAGCAAAAGAGCACAGCAGTCCGGATCTTCAGACCAGGCTTGGGTTTCTCAGAATAGACACAGGCTGAGAAAAACAGGGTATCAGTCCGGTGGAGACGGGAACGTGCAGTGTGTGTGTGTGTGTGTGTGTGTGTGTGTGTGTGTGAGTGAGAAGCAGGGGGAGTGAAGTGCCGTAAGAGGGCAGGGAACAAAATTGCCCACAGCCAGTGATAATGTGTAGAGTGTGTTGAGAGTACGTGTATGAGATGACTGGAGACGGGTCCGGTATCTAGAAGAGTGGATGCGTGTGTGTGTGTCTATTTCCCCCGGCCCTTGTCTCAATAGACTGGAAAAGCGAGTGGACCATCCAAGGGGGAGGAAGAGAAGGGGAGGGGGGCGTCTAAGTCTCTGCTCTCTGTCTGTCTACCTACCTGCCTGTCTGTCTGTCCATCCATCTCCTTCAGGTGTTTCCGAGGCTCACACTGACCCTTCGACAAACTGTGCGGTACGACAAGTCCATACGTCTCTACGTCTCGATACCAAACTTGGGTGAAAGTTAAGACGGAGAGACCCGCTCGAAAGCAGAACCATGAGGATACACGCACGCCAGAGGGCCGAACCAGCCAAGACCAACCATCCTTTGGGCTGTGGTTTGATGGATGCGCTTTGGGACTGACGAAAAAAAAAAAAAAAAAGGGGCTCCGCTGGCGTGAAGATCCAAGGCCTGGCGGCAGTACCGCCACACGGTAACTAACGTACGGCTACGCTGGGCCTGCTGGTGGTTGAGAGGTGAGGGTCTTGCGAGTACTGGAGATTAAAGCCAAGCCTTAAAGCTGCGGCGTGCGTTGATGAGGCTCTGTGAGAAGAACGTCGACGGGCGGCTGCCGGCTTCACTGGGGTGGGATTTCCAAGACATACACGCACCCCCCACGGCGCCATGCATACGGGGGTAGGGAGAAGGGACCCAGTTGGGCGACAACCGTTCGCCAGAAGAGGAAGGATGTCGAGGTCAGGGGTCGGCTGTCATGGGCCCTGCGGGCATCGAGCGAGGGTTATGCATGGCCGGGTAGGGGAGGGGAGGGTAAGGGAGGGAGGGAGGGGGTGCGGTTGCTGAAGAATGCTGCTAGCGGTACTCTGTACAGGTACGGATACTAGTGCACTCACTCACTCTTGGGACTGCACAGCGTACAGGTACCATGGAGCAGAGAGCGTCCAAGTGCGGTATACCGTCTGGATGTCTCAGACGGGGGTGACGGATGCGGCAACTGATGTACATCAAGATGAGAAAATAACATGCGGCCGGGGTCGAGGTATTTCGAGGCCCAGGAGGGGAAGGGGGGAGGGGAGAGGAGGGATTCACTCTGCTCCTCCTGGATCGTCAACGTCCTGAAGGCAGATACATCGTACTGCAGTTCGGTCGTGGCCGTGCCAAGCGGGAGAGGAGGGCGGCAGACAGGCGGCGGGAGATGGATTGACTGGGAGAAGCGGCGCATCCGTAGTAGGTATGAATACCTCAATGTAGAAAGGATGTACCTGACTGTATGTCATGGCCAGCCAGTGAACAAACCCCAAGGCCGCGTCGCCCTCGCTGCTGTGCTGCGCTGCGCTGCGCTGCGCTGTGCTGTGATGTGATGTGATGTGCTTCGCTGTGGTGTGCCGGCCGGCTTGCTTCTCTGACCCGTTCCTTGACGTCTCCCTAATCTGAACAATGGCCAGCGGCCAATGGTAACTGGCCAATGGCCCATGGGGGGCCGTCTCGACGTCGATCATCCACGCGTAAGATGCCAGTAGCATGCATGTCTGATTTGAAATGGTAGAGGATCATCGCTAGTCAACCGTCCCGATACAGGAGTTTCCATCCCGCTGGAGAATCTTAATCATAATACCTAGTCTCACTTGAACTATACTGTACTCTGTACTGTTAACAACTTTCCAACACGCCGTCTCTGCAACCTCTCGCTCTTATCTTCACTTTCACCTTCTGAAAAGGCTCCGAGACGCATGGGCGCTGACGCCCCATGCATTAGCACCTTTCTTAATACAGGCCGCGATACGTCTTTGCAGGTCTACGGTTTGGCATGGATTCAAGCGGGCATCCGACCAAGGGAATTGATTCGGGGGGGCCCATCGTCGGAGACACGAGCGCACGTCACAGTCCGAGTCGCCAGGGCGCCTGGGACCGCCCGCCCCTCCGCCCGCTATCGTCGCCCACAAGGCAAAGCAATGCAGCAAAGATGGGAAACAGAAAGACAGACAGAATCTCAAAAGGGGCGAGAACGAGTGGCCTTCAGCGTTGTGGATGTGGCGGACGGGGGACAAACCCCCCCC
>PUHP01000821.1:0-11759 GCA_006783085.1 Colletotrichum shisoi | reverse complement strand
AGGGCAGGGCGGGATTCGGGGATTAGCTGGTTCAACGTCCCTTCCGTGGGGAACGTTGTCAAAACATCCCCCACTCCTCACCACTTTATTTGGTCAAAGCTTCATTTCAGTTCCAACGAAGGAAATGAAAGCTCTGCAAACTCTGCCAAGCATGCCCGTTTCACCGACTGGCTGAAGCCTGAAGCAGACAGGGGATCAACTTTAAACCTTCGAACATCTCCACCTCCACCTCCACCCCCGGCGCCCAGCAGCCCGCCCAAGACCAATAAAGAAGGTAAATCCGGACTCGGGGTCGATCGGACAAGGTTCACCGCCGCATCGGGCCAAAAAGCCTCGCCGAAATCAATGTCACCAACAGCAAGCCGGTGAGAGAAGACCCCTTGGGGCCCGATCTTGGCCCCACGAGACGTCATGGCAACGAGGAGGAAGAATGCAAAGTGAAAAGACGGCAAGGAAGTGGAAAAAGACCGCACAAGTTCAAAATTTGCGGCAAAGAAGGCGAAACCCGTGACCAGCACCAGCACTGCCGGCGCCAGATGACTAGGCCGGCTCTCCGTCAGCGAGGCCTTCGATGACGATGGGGACTGACTGGATTGCTATTTGCTGACTCGCTTCTTCTTGGAGGACCTCAGCGCCGGCCGCAACCGGACCTGCGAGTACCGGTGGCGGACACTAACTGCCACGACAACTTACAAGTCCGTCTGCCCCGGAACCCTCGCCGTCATCATGAACACCACCGCAGAGCTCTGCCGTGAGGTGCTTTTCTTCCAGTATGTCAAAGAGCATGTCGTCTCTATACTCGATGTCAAACACGACGAGGACCTGAGTAAGTGCGTCGGGCGCAAAAAGGCGGATTGGACGGGTTGGTCTGCTTATGTCGCCGTCGAGCAGATACTCGAGCATCCGCCCTCAGTAAAAGTAGCCTTGATTCCACCGCCAACTAGAAAACGACCGAACGAAACTCTCCAAAAAGGTTTCGGCAGAAACCTCCAGTCAGCGCCAGCTAGCTTGGGTGGGTCATAACCGTACTTTAAGCAGATTCTACTGTCGCGTAACTATTCGTGACGTCTTATCCCCTCCCTACAGCTGGATCCGAACACCAAGAACATCATAGACGGCCAGGCCATAGCCACGACAACAATCAAGGACATGAAAGAGATCCATAACACCATTCGACGTGGTCTAGGACTCGGACTGGAGGGAACTGGACGAGCACGGCTCCCATGTCCTCGATCAACTTGCGCTAAGCGACTTCACGTATGAGGACAACACGTCGAGAGCCACGAACATGAGAACTGTCGAGAAGCTCACAGAGTACGATCTGCTCGACAAGAAGCCTGTCTGGCCAAGTTGCGCTCACAGAGTACGATCTGCTCGTCAAGAAGCCTGTCTGGCCAAGTTGCGCTTCTGCACATGGATCTGGATGACCATATTGAGCATACGTCCGATCAACCTCCCGCCGGCTCCTCTTATGAGAGCAATTGGAACCGATGTCACGTATTCGAGGAGATTTGGCCAGAGATCTATTGAACAAGGACCGCTCGCTATCAAGTCGCGTCTTTGTGTGCCTGACGCCGTTCAACAGAATCCCGTACGGAATCTCGCACAGCTCCAAGCAGAAACAGGCCTCAGAACGGCACCACCTTGGACTCGGTCACGTTCATCTTGGCCTGCGCCAGCGAGATCTTATTCGAATCCGCGTCGTAAACGGCGTACATGGCCTGCAAGAACGGCGCGCCGAGGCTCGTGAGCCCGTTGGCCGAGCCGCCCTCCAGGCCGACGACCTGCGGCATGCGGCATTGGCCCGCCGCGTCGCCACCGCCGCTGCCGCTGCCGCTGCCGCCATTCCCAGTGTCGGGAAACATGAGGATACCGAGCGGCACGTTCATCTTGACGGCGTCCCCGTCGAAGCCGAAAACGAGGCTCATGCCGGCGCTGCCCAAGCTGCAGGGCATCGGGCCGAGGAGGGTCGCGTCGCCGTCTTTCTCCGTCTTGATACCGAGCGCCTTCGCCATGCCCGTAACGGCCTCGAGCGGGAGGTTGAGCTGCGGGTTGCCGGTGTCTAAAAGAGCCGGGGATGGCTGAGAGATAAGGTTGGCGGCCGGGGCGTCGCCCTTCTTGGCCGCCCGGGCCCCTTTTCTTTGTCCTTTACTCTTGTCCGTGCCGTTGCCGCCCTGGGCGCCGGCGCCGGCTTGCCCGCTTACTGACATGGAACTAAAGCTCACTACGAACTGCCCGAATTTGCCTTGGTTGTCTGGTATGAGAGGTATGTCCTGGAGGTTGCCGTCAAACTTGGCGGTGTCCATGCCGCCGAAGGTGATCGATCCGTCCGAGCCCTCTTAAGTTGAAAAACGTCAGCTCCCATGCTACTCAAGCGTGTGTTCTCGGATGAAGGATGTACAGCCAGTCGGATTGGAGAGCTGCTTACTAAAGTCGTTGAGATATATTACGCCGTAGGCATTCTTGCTGATGACCCCGGCCTCTTTCATGCGAGCCGGGACATTCACGTACGGCGTAGCGGCGCCCTCGTTCCCCACGGGGCCGACCCCAAAGACCGAAAAGGACGGCGTGTTTGGCGGGATCTCCCCGGTTTCCATCAACCCGATCTGGGCGGCCGGCACCTGCACGCCCCCGAGCGTCAGCGCGTCCTTGACCATCGGACCCTGGTAGGACTCCCCCGTGCCGAATCTGATGTCGAGGGTCTGCCCGGCCACCTTCTGGAACCCCTTGGACTGCTTCGGGTCGAAGGAGCCGAGAGCGAGGCCGGACTTGCCCTTGGTGCACTGCTGCTCCGGGTCCTTGCAGACGGCGCTGCCGGTCTCGGCGGCGATCAGGTCACTGCTGCCGGTGTCGATGATCATCCGCACCATTTGCGGAGGGTTACCGATGCCCACGTCGACCAGGGGGAGGATGCCCGTCGCCTCACTATCAAAGTGGATGATGGGCATCTGGACCACTCCGACAGGCCCCTTTGCTGCCGGCGCCGGAGCCGCCCCGCCGGCGGGTGCAGAGAGGCATTGGGAGGAGAGTAGGGCGCCGACAAGCAGCGCCAACGGGCGTCGGATATCCGCCATTGTGAAGAGCGCGCAACAATCAGAGGAGCGGATCTTTGAAAAAAGTATTACAAAGAAAATATTAAGCGGTAGAAACAGAGATCAAGCGGCAACAAGTCCAAGGCGACAACATATGCAGATTTATAAAACGCATCTCAAACGTCTTCGTCGCCGACTTGGATGAACGCCCGGGGGGGGGGCAGTCTGTTCATCAATTATTCCGTGGAAATGTGTCTTCAAAACACGACTCATGTTCGGCCTACGGCAAGTGGATCAAGGAAAACGCCCTCGTAGGAGTCACGTCTTTCTTTTGCCTGCTGTCTTACAAGTTACATTGTACAGGCAGCAGCCGCCGTAGACGATCTGACGCGGATGAGAACATGGAACGATGTTCCTATGGCAGATCCTTAGACGATGGGTCACCCTGGTGGCAATAGAGTTTCTGTACAGATGATATCCGCAGCTTACCCGCGGAGTTGAGTGTCAGAGTTGAAAAGGGTCGAGCAGTTTTGGGGGGGGGGGGGGGGTTATCAGGATTACTGTGGGAAGGGATAGAAGGTTTGAAGGTCCTGGTTAGGGGTATTAGAGCAAAGAACAATACTGTCACAGCGGCACTACTGTAGAACTAACAATGTCTCTTTCCAACATCTGTCTGAACTGGCTGTAGAGCGAGCTTCTTTCGAAGACTATGGAAGGGAGGGAGCTAGAGGTTAATTCCATTGCTAACCCACCCATTGTCCTAGTATCAACCTCTTGACCCTGTATCTCTGTGCTACAGCCTATAACATCGAGGTCCTACACTGCAGTCTACTTGGTCCATTGGCGGCTCTTTTGCCATTTTTCTGCCGGCTTGGTCTGGGGTTGACAGGCATCGGCCTGCTCAACGCATTATCTTTCCCGCGTCTAAGCTGGTTGGCGGCGGCCGTGACTCGCTGCCTGAATCATGTCTTGTCGCCTAGTGACTCGGTAGTTGCCGGTAATCGCGGGCCTCTGTCAATGTGTCCCTTGCTCGTCTGAGTCGTCTCATCCGTGAGACACACCCGTCGCCGAAACTGGGTTGTGAGGTTCCGCCACAATGGAGCGTGCTAACGTCGGTAACAAGCAAGGTTAAAGGCTGTACGCCGCAGTTTCATGAGATGATAGTCACATGCGGTACATCACATAGCCCCAGCTACAGAACAAGATCACAAGACGGAGCAAAATGGACAATTTCAATGGGGGTTTAGACATCCAACGGTTGCCGCTGTGGTGTAATCATGTGTTTGAATAATCGCGGCAAAAGTCGGTAGCTGGCAACGGGGTAGCCGCTCCGGTATTGATGCGTTGTATAAAGTCTCCGAGAGCCTTATAACAGACGGCAGACGGGCATCACAGAAATACTCTTTAGATCTGTCTGGCGCATTCGATCAGAACCGACTACGACGTCTAAGATGACCTGGGCGTAAACCGGTATGTTTTCCTGATCTGGGCGCTGGATCCAAAAATATTTCTTTCAGATTTAGACATGACTACTCTGAAGATGTGCCTACACTATTGATAAACCCTGAGTTCGACACATGAATTCTGCAAGTATTATTGTAGAAGATGAGACGGTTTCATATATTCTAGCTGGTTCCAGTGTCGTCTTCTTCAAAACCTGAGGATAAATTCTTTTCGAAATACCTTGCATTGTTGTAGTTGCTTAGAGCATGTGTGAAATCAGCGGCTAGTACGTTCGAAAATAGCCACCGCTGGCCAGTACATACAAAATAGGCGGAGGGGACAACCTATTCGTGTTATATTTACCAAGTACATCCTTATTTCACAAGATTGTTATCTTTACTGTTATTAGTCTCACCTTCACCTTATCTAACTTATAAGCAAGAATCTACTATTATAATAAAACAACGCCATTAGCTATAGGTAATAACTAACGCCTTGTAGCTTATAATACCCTCTTTAGATTTTTAAGCTATAAAGTAAAAATAGCTAGAGAATATATAAAACTAAAGAAAGCTTAGTTAAGAAACTAGGCTGTATAAGATTTAAACTTATAAGTAGATATTTAAGATAGTACATTATTACTATACTTAAACCTATTGTAGTATAAATAGGTAAAGCTAGGCTTATAACTATTATAATAAAACAACGCTATAAGTTGTAGGTAACAACAAACGCCTTATATCTTGTGACATCTATGATGTGTAGCATACTTCCCTTGAGCTCGAGAGTAGCGGAGCTACGTTTCAGTCCGCCGATATCTAGAGCTGGTTACTAGGATAGGCTTCATCTCGGATGACATCGTACACAATGGCATTGTACCACAAGCCGCTCCGCGACGTTAGATATGCGAAGTGCATCTCAGAGCCGGTTTATAGCTTACTTGAGAAGCCTCTCTGCCCTCTCCGATAAGCCCCTTAAGCTCAGCAAACTCTTCTTCTTCTGGACGGTTGACGGTACTTGTTGCGGTGGTTGCAGATACGTCCCCATGCCGGGATTTCCCTGATGTCCACCCATCGCAGGCGTGTAGCTGAACGGTGGCGGCAAGACTTGTTTGTAGTGCTGCTGGGTTTGCTGTTGACTGGGATACTGGTAGACTGTTGCGGGAGCAGGCTCGTACAGTCGCGGACCTGTTGCAGACTGCGATGGGGGTGACGAATACGCGCCGGCGCTGTATGCCGAAGAACCAGAGTAAGATTGGTGAGAGCTTTGCCAACTCTCATGCGGCGGTGGATGGCCCTGGTTAGGAGATGTGGAATAGCCTGGTGGCGAGTTGGAAGGAGAGGAAGATGTGAGAGTGGGGGTTGGTGATACAAGGCCCGGAGAAGGGCTTCCTGCACCCGTGGTTGGGCTCATTGGTGTGGCCGCTGGGGCTTCGGATCTCACCTGGTACGACTCGCTCGTCATCTGAAAGTCGTGGTTAGCATCAGCATCAACAATGGTTTCAAACAGAGCGAGTGTCCAGACTCACACTACCGGTCATGGCGAACGTTTCTAGTATCCTCAGCGCTTCCTTCTGCTCTTCCGTCAACCTTTTGATGCCCTTCAACATCTCGCCCGGGGACTTCTCTTCCATGTTGGTAGCCTGTGGATCTGCTCCTATCGCGAGCAACGCCTCGACGGTCTTTGGGTTTCCCTTGCGCGCCGCCACGTGCAAAGGGGTCTCGCCTTTTTGAGACAGGGCTTCGGTAGAGGCGCCAGCGGCAACAAGCACCTTGACTGTCTCGGGGCCCCCGGTAGCTGCGGCAAGATGCAGCGCTGTCTTCTCCTTTGTCGTCAGACCATCGATCTCCACCCCCTGCTCGAGGAAGAGAGAGACCACCGATGTCTTCCCTCGAGACGCAGCGCAGTGGAGAGCATTGAGCCCGCAGTCAGTGGTCCCGAGAATGTCCGCGCCGTGTTGCAGAAGAATCACGACGCATTCAAGCTGCCCCATCTACGCGGCGGTATGGAGGGCGGTCCAGCCGGTTGGGCTTGCGATGGAAATGTCGGCACCCCTGCGAAGCAACAACTCCGCGACGGACGCGTGACCAAAGATGCAGGCCAGATTCAAGCCCGTGTTAGCGCAGTCGAAGGTACTGGTCAACAGAGACCAGTGGTCTCTCTCAAGGACCTTAAATTCCTTGACGAAACCGAGCGGCCTGGGGCACATCAGGATCAGTGACAGTCTCAAAAGAACGAGCAGAAACCACCAAATTCTCTTACCGGCGAGCAAAACTAAGAACGGCCTTGAACAAGTCCTTGCTGCTGGGATCGTATATTTTGTTGACATCGTACCCGTCGTCCAGCAGGCAATTTACGATCTGGGCCTGTCCTTTCTCACAAGCCAACTGGAAGACGTCTTCGCCCCCCGGACACTCTTGGCTGGCTCCTCGCTCGGATAGATAGGCAAATGTCTCCGTGTTGCCTGCAGCGGCGGCCCTGGCCAAAGGCGAGTACCCATCACTATCTTTGCTGTCGAGGCGTGGGGCCAGAGTGCCAGCGACTTGCATTTGCTGCGCAATGTAGGGTATGTTGACGTAGGCGGCCAGATGAAGGAGGTTGAAGTTGTGAGGCACCCAATAAAAGCTCTTCTTCGTGGTCCAGTTGTAGTATGTAAACCACCAACTCTTCCTGACAGACGAATTACTCTGGAAGAAAATCGAGGAGAGGTCGACCTGGGGACTTGATGCCGACCGCAAATGGTCCGGCCAAAACAAGACGGCATATACAAGAAATGGGAACTCGGCAACTCGCTGCTGTGCCTTGGCTTCGTCATCGACTTCGCCCGATACCCATCCGGCATTGAGACACCCTTGCTCAAGGTAGCGTATACAGAAAGATGCGATCTCACCATCCACTTGAGCTCTGTCGACGTAGAACTGGGAGAGGTTGGCATCGCTCCAGAGGGGACCGCTTCTCGCCGTCAAGAAGTCCTCGACCGACAGATGAGGTATCTGCACTGTCTCGTCTTCTGTTAGAGACAGAAAAGCTCCACACGCCGCGATACCCTTCCTGACCATCTCGGAAGGGTCGGAGGAGTGGAAGCCCATGAGGTTGAGGGCGGTCGAGAGCTCGCTCAGATACATGGGCCGCCGGGCAGCGATGACCCACCGGAGAAGAGCCGCTGCCAAAGGAACGAGGCTGGGAGGAATCTGGAGCAGCATGCGGCAGTACATGTTGTCGATGCCCGGCAATAATTGGTCCACGACATCCTCTAGCTGGGAAACAGGGTGTCGCTTGATCTCATCGACAGCGAGCTCGACCCAGAGGAACGTGCCGTCACCCCTGCTGCGGAGCCCAGCGTCGACCATGGCGGAAACGGACTCTTCATATCCCATCTCCTGTGACAGTTCGGCAACCCTAGCATTAATGTAGTGCTCTAGAGAGCCCTGGCTGGTCTCTATTTCCTCCTCTTCGTCTTGCTCCTCGACTTGGGCTTGGAAAAGCCACTGAACATGGGTCTCTGACTCCTGGTCGTTGGACGGGTCAGCAAATGGGTCTTGTGACTCTTCGGTGCCTTCATCCTCTACAGGCGGGTCGAACATATACTGGTCCGCCGCGGTCTGCTGGCTGGCAGCCCCGTGACCTGTGTGGTTCAGCGGCGGAGTTGAAGCAGACTCCTCCAGGGAGAGACTCGCAAACCCGTGTTCAACCGCGGGCTGAGGTGTGGTATGGCCGTCAATTCTCTGCGCGTTGGTTGTTTCGGTGTCTAAACTGGCTTGCCTCTCTTGCATGGCCAACCTGACTATGTGTGCCAACCTTCTTTTGGGTTGAGAAGAGTCCCCAAGCGCAATCGTCGTCGTCTTCGTCACGGTCGTCCCCTTCTCTTGGTTGAGGACGGTCTTCCGAATTTTGCCGCCGGTAGGCGCAGTGGAAATGTCGATGCGTGGGAAGCCGGCGAGATTGTTAAGGATACAAGCCGGCGCCTCGCGGCTGATGAGGATCATCTTCAGACGGGCGTCTTCCATACGAGGTTTCCGGTGAGCATGCTGCTTTTGTCCAAACAAGCTCGTGATCTTTCGCAAGAGGCGGACAAGACTGGCCTCTTGGCACTCGTCGAGCCCGTCGATCAGGCAGCGTACGGTCCCGATGGCCGGGTCCTGCAACATGCTTGCAAATATCCTCCACAGCGCTTCAAAGGAGGTCGGTGCGAACAAGCCCTCTCTCTGGATCTCAAAGTCGGGTAAAATATGGCTCAGCAGCGCCGGGCGAGCTTGGAGCAACAGGTAGATCAGGCCTCGAAGAAGCGTCACAGCGGTATTACGCTTCTCGTTCCTCGTGTCGAGGAAGTAAAACAAGAGGACATCGTTCGGCGCGCTCCGCAAGGACTCGTTCTTCTCCAGCTCGTTGAGCAGAAACAGGGCCATCATCGTCTTCCCCATGCCAGGACCTCCAGAGATCCATAGGAGCTGTGGCTCCGTGTCGCGGTGGAACCATGATTGGAAGCTGGCGTTGTTAAGAATCCATTCGCAGGCTTTTCGAACCAGGCTAGGCTTGTCGGATTCGACTTCGTGATGGTCGTCAACCGGATTTGTGAGGAAGAGGGCTTTCCTGCAGTCCAACTCTGTATTGGCTCCGCTGTTGTTGTCTGGTCCAGAGCACTTTGGTTAATAGCCATTGACTTCGCTTTACTTTGACACAGTCGATACGGGAAATGGCTTCTTTACGAACCGAAATGCAGGTAGCTACCCTGGAAGCTGTTTCCAGTCAACGATAGACCATGGTTGTGAAGCGTCCCCGAGATGATTTTCGACGCGGAGTGTAAATTTCTGGCCATCCTCAGACTTTGGTTCGGGAGTCCGATGTAAGTTCAACTGCTCAAGAGACTGGTCGATGGCCGACAAAGACGCAGGTCTACAGGACACTGGTCTTCCGTACTCATGGGCACGAAGAATGGAGCAAGGACGGTTGAGAAAATCCCAAGATTTCGGTCAAGTTTAAAGATGAGGAATTCTGAACAACGCAAGCGTGAATAAGGCTGTGGCGGGGACCTTGTCAAGTGTTGACCGAGGGGGCCGGGGTCATATGCAGGCTGGGATACAAGCTGCAGGCTGAGTCCAATCAAGATCCTGCCGTGACGGTCTGACTGCCGATGGTAAGCACTTACACATGTTGGGAAATGAGCGCTAAGAAATACGCCGACGGTCATGAGGTCCGGGAGCGGCGGATGCATTCAGCCCCTCCAACCCAATTTCAAAGACACTTGAATGTGGACGGCCACATTGTAAGATACTTCATACAAAAGCTGAGGAGTCGACGAAAACTACCGCTTGTTTGAGGCTTGGATAGTGCGTCAGATGGATCCTCACATGACTGTCAGCTGATGGCGGCGAATAACTGCGATCGACAGGCGCCTGCTAGGCTCTTCTAACACATTGAACGACACGGCCGACAAGTGATTGATACATTGGGATGGTCTCGGCCTTTTATTGAAATAGAACAAAAGAGGCTGGGTGTGGAAGGGTGTGAATGAAGAACGAGTTTTGACCCAAGAATAAGCCATGAAGGCTGTCCGAGCTGGGCTGGCATGCATCCCATGCATCCATCACTCCGGCCCCTGTTCGTTTCCCTCTCTCTCCCCCCTCAACAAATTGGCGCGTTTTCTTTTGAGTAAAACTACGTGGTCCGTCCTTCCGAGGAGGATTTTGACCATCGCTGATTGAATGTAGGCGAAGTGCTCAGAAACGCGCAACATGCTCACCCGGTTCTCTGCAAAGGACCGGTCTGGCGATGATGAAGACAGAGGCAGCGGCGGTTCAGCCGGAGAAGCGAGGTATGGTTCTTGAGTAAAAGATACGAGTTCCTCCACAGATAAGATGCTCACACAGCTGCAGATACTCTACCAAAGGAACGTATGGGCTGAAAAAGTGCCACGATGCCGAGGACGCAGTCGCAGAGTGAGCGGCTCATCCCGTCTGGAATCATGAGGAAGTGGACTAAACAATACCTACTTAGCATTGTTTTCGTCCATGGACTGACGGGAAATCGCGAAACTACATGGACTGACAAGTCCACCGGCGTCTTTTGGCCTGCTCATCTCCTGAAAGACGAAGTCCCCAGGACTAGGATAGTCACATTCGGCTACGACGCCGACGTGGTGCACTTCTGGGCGGCCGCTTCCCAGAACAGAGTCCGCAACCACGCCATTAACCTCATCAACGCGGCATCGCAGCTCCGTGAGCGAACAGACTCCGAGGACCGGCCCGTCCTCTTCGTCGTCCACAGTCTCGGCGGCCTCATCTTCGAGGACGCCATGCTGGCGTCGCGAAACAGCGCCGAAGCGCACATTCGGAGCGTCTACGACAGCACCACCGGGGTCTGTTTCATGGGTACACCGCAATGCGGCTCGACCCTTGCGGGGTGGGCAACCGTCTTCGGGCAGATCGCCACAGTCGTGAAGAAGACCAACACGAGCATCCTCAAGGTGCTCGAGCCCGAGTCCGAGGTCCTCGCGCTGATTCAGGGCGACTTCCACACCATGTTGAGGAGCCGAGCCGATCAAGGCCGCCCACCCCTTGAGATGACTTGTTTCTACGAAGAGCTTCCCGTCAAGGGCGCTGGCGAGGTGAGTACTTGACCTTGGAGGCGTCGAAGTTTGTGTTAGGAGATCTATTTACACCTAGTCGCCACAGATCGTTCCGAAACACTCGGCTATTCTGCCAGCTTACAACTCCATCGGTATTCACAAGAACCACATGGACATGACCAAGTTCTCGAGCGCCGAGGATCCGGGCTATCTTTCGGTATCGACGGAGATTCTACGATGGGTTCGGGCGATCCAGAAGGCCCAGCGATCAGCAGCAGCCACTCCAACCGCCTCCAGCCAGACCATGCCATCGCCGGGGCTTGGAGTCCCTGCTTCATCTCAAGGGGCTACGGCGGCGCATCTTTCGCCAGGAAACCGTCCCCTGCCTCCGGGATACGGGTCAAATGCACAATGGTACCCGTCGGGTGCTTCCTATTCCCAAGGGGACACCGTGATATCTGGCAGCATCAACAACCATGGCAATGGAAAATTTGTTACCGGGAATACTTTCCAAGGGCCGACTTCCTTTTGATCGGCAGACAAGGGCTTTGAGGGAGAGGAATTTCGAAATTGGACCGCTGTGGGGATTCGGGATTCCACTAAGTCAAAGCGCCCACATTTCGGCCACCCCCACATTTCGGCCACCCAAAAATGCCTCATTTCCCCTCAACACCATGACTACCCTCTAACTTCAAACAACAACAACATTTACAGATCTT
>PUHP01000820.1:4235-18869 GCA_006783085.1 Colletotrichum shisoi | reverse complement strand
AAGACAATAAGTAATAGAGATAAGTCCTATAATTTTAAATCTTTTATTTATCTTGTTTAACTAACTTATTATTATTACTACCTAATTAGCTAGGCTATCACTTTTTATCTTCTAATCTACTTTCGTCTTAGTAGTTTTTAAGGTCTACTACATTCCCTCTTATTAAATTACTTCTATTACTTATCTCTATTACTTATTATTTTTTGTTACTTTAATAATGCTTTTACTACTTACTTTAGCCTTAATTAGTTATTTTGTTCTTCTTTAATTACTTAAATCTATTACTTATTTAGATTTCTAGAAGGGGAGACTATTAAAAGAGGTATAGTAAAAGGATAGCTAGAGCGGCGTGGTGACTAGGACTAATTACTATAATACACTAAAGCTAACATAAGATACCCCTCTAATTAACATAAGAGCTATCCTAATTAGAGGTCTAGAAAGCCTTAATTAGGGGTTTACTCGTCTGGTTAATAAGGAGGGAGAATGCTCCTAGATGTCTTACGTAACTGCGTTTAAAGGTAAATTACAAGTAAAAGGCTCTAGTTCAATCTAAGGGACCTGTAGTCTTAATTAAAAGGGAGGATATGTTATTATTTCTTCTCTAATTAGTAGGAAGTCTAGCTAAGTCTATATATGCTTCAATTAAGCATAACTACGTAACTAGGGAGCCTAGACACTAGTCATGCCCTGTTTCAATACTAAGGATAATTAGTTAGCTTAAGTAATTAGTTAGTAACGCTTTGTTAATAAAGGTCTACTAGACTAGGTAGTCTAGTCTAGAGGATAAGTTAAATTCTATAATAATACATATGCCTATTATCTATTCCTTTCCCTAGCTACATATATTTAGCTAACCCCTTACATATATAAAGGTAGTATTTCTATCTTAATTTTAATTAAAGTAGTCTATATTTTACATACCTTTATAACTTTAAGGCTAAGAACTACTACTTTATTATTATAATAGAATTTATATATATTTAAACCCTTCTTATATTATACTTAGGCTTTAATTATCTAAAAGGCTTTAAGTATAAAAGACTTCGTCTTATATATAAGTGGGTAGGCTATAATAAAACCTAAGTACTTATTATAGGTTATAAAGATTTATTTTATTCTTAATAGTAACTTTAGGAAGTTAAAGAGATCCTAGTAGACCTTATAATATAGGTATATCACCTTTAATTTAGATAGTCCTCTTAAGATAATATTCTCTATATATATAGTATTGAAGTCTTTATAGTTAAGCTAACTTAAGCTTTTAATCTATATACCTCTTACCCTCTAGACTAGGTTATAAAGTCTTTTTAAACTAAAGTAACCTAATCTAAGGTACTAAAGAAGTATAGTATTAGCTTACTTAGGTATACTTTAATATATTTACCTTTATAACCTTTAGCTTATAGAAGGTAGAATACCTACCAAGCTTATTAAAATAAGGTTTTTATAAGTACGTAGGTAATTTAAAATTAGCTGATATTATATAAAGACTAAGTTATACTTCCTAGAGAGGTTAATAACTATATTACTATTATTG
The DNA here is from genome assembly GCA_006783085.1 of Colletotrichum shisoi. Taxonomy (NCBI): domain Eukaryota; kingdom Fungi; phylum Ascomycota; class Sordariomycetes; order Glomerellales; family Glomerellaceae; genus Colletotrichum; species Colletotrichum shisoi. The sequence continues at coordinate 17,329 of PUHP01000820.1, read as the reverse complement.
AGTATTTTATAGCGTATAGTATAATCCTACTTATAGTATTATAGTCTACTCTTAAGAAGAAGGGTTTTTAATACTATATTCTTTATAACTCCTTAGTAGAAAGTTACCCTCCTCTTTATTAAGGCTACAAGTAGTTTAACAATCTTAGTATAGTTAGGTATTAAAATATAGTAGTAATTTATAAAGCTAAGAAAGCCTTATACCACCTTAATACTAGTAGGCGCTAGCTAGTCTATAATAGCTATAACCTTATTAAGGTTATAAAAAGAAACCTTCCTAGCGTTAATAATAAACTTAATATACTTAATAGTTATAATAGTAAACTTATACTTATTAGGGTTAAAGTTAAAACTTACTCCCTCTAGGGTATATATAATACTTACTAAACCGTCTCTATATAGTTTCTTCTTAACCTAGATATACAGATAAGTATATTATTAAAATATATAGTAATAAAGTTGCTTAGGTATCTTTAAAAGACTATATTAATATACTACTAGAAGGTTACTAAGGCCTCTATAAGGCTAAAGAGGTAAAACAACTACTTAAATAGCCTATATCTTATTTAAAATACTATTTTATACTTACATCCTTTAGTAATCTAGATTTTATAACAGGCTACTATAATATTTAGCTTAGTATACTAATTTGCTATAGCTACCCTTTAGAAAGTCTTAAAGATTAATAGTAGTATATATTAATTTTACTTTATAATTCTATTAAAAGCTTAGTAGTCTATATAAGAATAAATTCTATTACTAAGCTTCTTTATAAAGAGTATTAGCACCTTAGTAGCCAAGCTACTAGCTTAAATAAACCCTTTATCCACTAGGTCTTTTAGTATCTTTTTTAAAATAAAGAGTTTGTTTTATAATATATTATATAAAGGTCCCTAGGAAAGCGCTCGTTCCCTACTATTAGGGCTTTTTTTAAGTATAATTAGTAGTTTACCTTAGTTTAGTATAGTAGAACTATATAGGCCTTAGATAAGTAAAATAGTAGCTAAAACTCTTTAAGTCGCTTTACTAGTATTTTTATAGTAATATTAATTATTTTCTTAGGCTTTAAAGCCTTTTTAATACTTTTAAAACTAATTACTATAACCGATACTATAGGCTCACTAGTAAGTAATAAATTCTTTATAACCTATTAGTATATAGCTTTAAATAATAAGGTAAATAGAACCTAGACTAATTAGATTTTATAAAGTTAAGATAGCTTCTTTTATATAGTAAAGTATACCTTTACTTATTTTAAGCTATAGTAGAGTAGCTACTCCTCTATATTATACACTACGTAGTTATCTTCTATTTATAGCTTCCTAAAGAATGTATCCTTATATAGTCCTTTTATAATATATGTATAAATAGTTTATATATAACTACTAATCTCTAGCTTTAGTAAAGCTACTTCTTTAATATAAATAGTTATACTTTAATTAGTAAGAGTACTAAGTATATATCTAACATAATCTATAAGTAGTAAGTAGAGGGAATAACTAAAAGTATAATTTACTATCGTATAAGTATTATACTTAAAGTCTAGTAAGGCCTTTATAATATATTCTTTATTAACTTATACTATAATTAAAGCTAATAAGCTTTTTATATTACCTTACCTTTTAAACACCTTCTATCTTTATGATTTCTTCTTTATAGGCTTAGGTACCTAACTTTATACCTAAGCTACTTTTTTTTTTAAATCTATACCTCTAGTTAACTATTTAGTTTTCTTATTAAAGTAAATAAGTACTAGTTATGAAAGTGGTACTATAGCCTTAAAGACTTGAACTATCTTACTTTTAGCATACTATAAGTAGTTTTATATCAAGTACTCTTTTTTATAGTACTAATAGTAGTTCTATATATCCCCTTTACTAAAGAAATTGTAGTTAATAGAAGCCTTAACCTTTTAAGTCTTAATAGTATTTATTATTTAAATATCTTTATTATAGTTTACTTAAGTAGGTATTAAGGACTTTAGTATATATAAGTTTATATAGTTTAGCCTTTTTAATACTATTTAAGCCTTATTAAGCTAGATATCATAATTTACTAGTAGGTTAACTACTACTAAGCTTTTTTGTAGGCTAGGCTTCAAAGCTGCTTTAAAAAAAAATTCTTTATATTATTAGCTTAGCTTTCTTTATCTATCTTAGCTAAAGTTTTCTCCTATTTTAGTCAGAAGTTAAAATGTAACTAGTTTTCTTTTTAGTAAAGAGTTTTTAGTAAAGTAGTAATATAAAACTAGGTATTTAAGTTTTTGTATATATAGTTAAAGTATAATAGAAAATTAGTAAGGTTATATATACTTTAGTTTTCTTTTTAAGTATAAAAAGTAGTAACTACTTATTAAGGATTAGTTTCTAAGTAAAAGTTAATTAAGTATTAAACTTCTATATTTAACTTATTAAACCTTTTATTTACAAAGATCTTATTTTATATTTACTAAGCCTAGCTAGTATATTTACTTTTTTTACTTATAAACTTAAGAGGCTTAAGTAATTACTTTTATTAAGAGGTAGTATTACTAAAGACTAATAAGGAATTACTAATAGTAGGTTTAGAAGTTATATTTCCTATTATTATAGTTGATTTGAATTCTGTTAATAGCTTCTTAGTAAGCTTTATAACTTTTTACTAAAAGGGGCCTACTATATTATTTACTACTACTTAAACTTAAGCTATTACTATGTTTTAATAGTTTTATATATATATAGTATAAGTATATTATAAATTAGTAAGGCACTAAAGAGGTACTAGTAGGTTAGTAAAGTATAAATATATAAGGGGTATAGCTATTATTAGTTAATTATAAAGTTACTTTAATTAAATATACTTATACTAAAGAGGGGAAGAAGAAAGAATCTATAGTCTAGGTACTCTCTAGGGGGTAAGTAGTAGCCTACTAGGTAGGTTACTACTAGTAGAAGGTTATTCTATATATAGGTTCTACTTATACTTATCTTCTATAGTAAAGCCTATAATAGTATTTTCTTATTCTTATATATTTCAGTTTAAATAGTAATTGTATTATATTTTTATAATCTCAATTATTCTTAACTTATTATTAGTTAAGCTAGGAGGCTAGCTTTACTTCTTTATTTTAAAATTACTTGATATTAATATAGATATTCTAAGTATTAGATTAAAATAAATTCATAAATAAATATAGGTATGTAAACTAACCCTATACTAACGCCTACTTATAAAGAATATACTAAGTTAAGCTGCTAACTAATAGTATGTGAGGATAATGTATACAACCTAAATTTAGGTTTTTATATATATATATACTTTAAGTTAGTTTAAGTTAATAAGTCTTATATAACCTAATTAAGTTCTTTACTAGTAACATTAAACTTTAGGATATAAATATTCTTAATTAACTATTCCTCTTTATATACTACTTTCTAAAGCTACTATAAGCTATTAGCTTTAAAAAGTATACCTATTTATAATAAGCCTTACTATATAAACCTTAGACCTATTATCTTTAAAGACTACTATTATAGTATATTTTATAAAGCTAGTATAGAGGGCTAGTAAGGTCTTACTTAGATAATTAGTAACTTAATTACTAGTAATCTAAACTAAGGAACTAGGAAGAAAGTTATATACCCTACGCTTATATACTATATGTAGCTTTTATACGTAGTTTACTCAAGGCTTATAAAGCCTAAAGTAGGTAAAGCCTAGCTATAGTTTATCTGTAGGGTAGCCTATAATATATACTTCCTCCCTTCCCTTAGGCATAAAAGAATAGAGGCCTTAGAGTACCTATTACTACTACTACCCTATAGGCTATTACCCTATACTACCTATAGCCTAAGCGCTGTCTACAACCCTATATTAACTTTAATTTAGGTAGTTACTATTTTTCTTTCTTTTTTCTTCTTTTAGCCTTTATAATTATTAAAAGTATATAGTTTTTATACCTTTTATAGCTATTTTTCCTTACCTTAATTACTTACCTATATTACTAATAGTTTATATAACATAACTAAATAAATAATAATAGCTATAAGTACTTTAATCTTACTATATGTTTTATATATATTTTTATTTAGTATTTATTACTAACTTATAAGTAGCTTCTTACTTTTAGTCCCTTTCTAGAGGCTTATTTATCTAATACTACTACTACTACTTCTAGTATTACTACTACTACTACTACTACTACTACCACTACGACTACTAATGCTATTACTATTAAGGCGTTAGCCTCTTATACTTATACTACTACTACTACTATACGTTGTCTTAGTATAATTGATTACTTATGCTAACTAGTAATATAAATATGTATACTAAAGTATACTTAGGAGGAGGAGTTAGAAGACTTCTTACTCCTTAATACCCCTACTAAGCGCTATAAGCATATTAACCATACTAGCTTTTAGGCTATACTATACTATTTATATACTAACTAGCTTATAAAGCACGCTAATACTCTCCTCTATACTAATAAACTTAGTCTTAGTAACTATTATACTAATTATATATAGGGTAGTTACGCCTATCCCCCTACTATAAGTATAATCCTTATTATTACTTATAGATAGTACTAACTAAGTATTAAATTCTTATATTCTCTCTTTCTGTCTACTAGAATATAGTTACTACTACTAATACTACTCTTATAGCTCCTCTAAGCTAGCGTACTAATCTTATAAGTTTTATACTAATATTATAGAAGTATAGCTAATAGTTATATAGGATTAGTACTACTACCTTACTACTAAGGCTTAAAAGACCTTAGTAAAAGAGGACTAGGCTTAAGTAACCTAGGAGTAGAAAGATACTTATACTTTATGTATATACTATTACTATACTAGCTCTACTAGTATTATATCTGTACTATCCCTTACTACTACGCCTACTACTACTACTAAACCTACTATTAATAGTATTTAAGCTGCCTTTATTACTACCTTACTTACTATTATACCCACTATTAGTATTATTATACCTAGTAAGGTAGCTTCTTTAGGAGGCTTTATAGCTAATTAGGTAAAGTACCTTATTATAGCTTATAAGTATATTACTAGTTTATTAGCTTTTATAAGTACTTATCTTATACTTAACGTCTATATAATCTTACTTACTATATATAGTTTATTAAAATAGTTTATAAGAGCCATACTAAGTCTATTACTACTAATACTACTACTACTACTACTACTACTACGCCTACCCCTACTACTAAAAAAGGTTAAAATCCTTCTATTAGGCTTTAAATTAAGCTACGCCTTATATACCCCCTCTTCTATTACCTACGCCCTACTTACGCTTACTACTACTACTAAGCCCTTCTAGCCTTAGTTAATAAAACTAAGCTATAGCCTAGAAACTATACTATTTCTACTTCTACATTTATTATACTTCTTATATATATAGTCTAAATTACTATTATAAATATTAATTAGGCGAAATTTTTCCTCATAGTTATTAAGCGTAGTAGTATTATAAATAAGCTTAATAGGCTTCTAAGTTATATTTATAAACCCCTTCTAGCGTACTAGTACCTAACGTAGCTAGCTACATCTCTAGTTATACTATTTAGCTACTAAGATCTTATTAATAAACTATTCTTACTTAGTATCCTTTATAATAGGGGGTAGCTATATATCTATTATATACTATTTAAGTAGGGGGTCTTACATTACCTATTAAAGTAGGTTAATATAAAAGTAGTTATAGATACTACTAAGAACGTTAATTTAGACTATAAGAGGGCTAATAACTTTTATAATAGTATACTTATTATATAGCTAGTCTAGCTTGTAGTTAGGTTATAGAGAGTAGTAGTTATATATATTAAGCCATATCTTATTACCTACTTTAAACCTCTTAGCTACGCTATAGTACTTATTTACTATATCTTCTATATACTATTATATTATAGCTATAGTTACCTAGGCTATATACGTTATATGTTTTATCTATTAGACTAGCTTTTCTACTACCTTTTTATATAGCTTTATCTTAGTATTACAATCCTTATATACTTTAATAGGCTTTATATAGTAACTATAGGTAAGAAAGAAAAGGCTTCTCCTAGTTATAGATATAACGTAGTTGTTAATTATAAGTTATATAACTAGTAGCTATTATACCTAGTTACCCTATAAGTAGCTTATATAGGTGTATAGTATAGCTTATATTTCCTAGTTAAAGCGCTCTATTATACTATTACTTTAAAGGTAGTAAGCTATACTTAACTTTTATATAACTTCTATTAGTATATAGAATCGCTTCTAAAACCTACTTATCTAGTTACTATCTCTATTACTAATAATACTTTAAGGTATACTATAAAAGTAGAAGTAGTACTAAAGGAAACGCTCTATATAGGCTTTAGCCTCTATAGTATTTATAGGCTTAACGGTTACTAATTTATCTAGTTAGTTAGTAATTACCTATATAAACTATACCTTTAATACGCCTAAGGGTAGTAAATTAGGAATAAAGTCTATTAAAAGGTTATACTATAGGCGCTTTAAGACTTTAAGAGGTTATAAATAGCCTCTTTTAGTATATTACTAGACCTTACTTTAGCTATAGACGTTATAGTTATATATAAAATGGTATATAGTTTATACTTACCCTAGCTAGTAAAAATATCATAACATAATTTTAAGGGTATTATTATAGCCTAGCTAGCCTATTAATATTAAATTATAACTCTACTTGACTAACTTTATATCGAGTTCACTTAATATAAAGTTTAAGTTGTTATTACTAAGGACCTATAGGTACCTACGCTATATAAGATATCTAGTTATATCTAGTATATAGTTACTAATCTATATACACGCTTCTACTTTAGTAGGGAGTACCTATATACTATCTACAATAGCGTTATAAATACATTATATATTAGCATCCCCCCTCTAGGCTATTTCTTATATCTCTTATAGGGAGTTATCTTTTAAGACATAGGTAGTTAGGATTAGGTGTAAATTAGGGTATAACTACTAAGCTATTATTACGCCTTTAGCGCGTATTTTAAAGGCTAGGATAGATTATTCTAGTATAACTTAGATAATATACCCTTACTTACGCTTATTATCCTAACTTACTAAGGTATTTAATTCCCTATGTAATAGCGTATCTAGTATACTTACTTCCTTACTAGGCTAGTAGATAATATAGAAGTTATATTCTACTAGCTTCTCTACTTATTAGCTTAAGCGCTTTTTTAGCTTCTATTTTATTATAAAGTACTTACGTAACTTGTAGTTTATAATAATATAAAATAGCTTTTTAGTACTTTAAAACTTTACTTACTAGGCCTATAAGTACTTTATTATGGTAAGGCGCTTTTTATATTATATTAGGTAGTTATATTATACTAAAGTAAGCTTTTATAAGTAGAAAGTAACTAGTTAGGGGTTACTATTATTATGAAGCTATATAAGGGCGCTACTAAGCGTAAAGCTAGAGTAATCTATTTCTATAAAGGTAAGTACTACAAGGTTAAATATATAAAGAAGTAGTACTATATAGAAGCGCTCCTTAAGCTTAGTAAAAGCTATTCATTAAGCCTTTAACTATATAAATAAGGTACCTTTGTGTATGAGTATATTAAGTAGTTTAATAATATACATATAATCTTAGATAAATAAGTAGTAAGAGTTTATAAATCTAAGGAAACTATATACCCCTTTTATACTAGTAGGTGCTAGCTATTTATAGATAGTATATACTTTTTTAAAGTTAGTAGAAACCCTTTTACTAACCTTAAGGATAAAACTAATATATTTTACCTTCTTTATAGTAAACTTACTCCTGGCTATATTAAGGCTTAGACTCACTATATAAAAGGCGTAGAATATATACTATACTTTATCTTTATAGTCTTTCTTTAACCTATTTAAGCAAATTAAAATATTATTAAGGTAGGTAGTAATAAAGTTATTAAGAAACTCCTATAATATACTATTAATAAACTATGACTATAAGGTAGGTATATTAGTAAGCCTAAAGAGGTAACTAAGCTACTTAAAAAGCCTATAGTATATATAAAATATAGTTTTTAACTTATCTCCTTTAGCTATATATATTTTATAAAAAGTAGCTATAATATCTATCTTTATAAACTATTTAAATAACTTAACTTATCAGAGGGTTTTAGAGATTAGTAGTAGAAGGTAGTAATCTTTCTTTATTATTATATTTAGCGCTTTATAGTTATAATAAAAGTATAATCTACTAGCTAGTTTATATATAAAGAGAATAGGCGTACTAGCTATAAAGCTACTTACTTAAATAAATTCTTTATTTAAGAGGTTTTAAAGTATATTTTTTAGGATAAGGAGCTTTTCATATAACATTCTATATAGTAGTCCCTAAGGAAATAGTACCTCCTTACTACTTATATCCCTTCTAGCTTAATATAGTAGTTAAATCTATTTTATTAGGGGGGTAGATTTATAAATATAGAAGAGTTAAAGAGATCTCTAAACTCCTTTCTAACTTTTTTAGGTAGTATAGATACTATAGTAGCTTACTTAGCCTCCTTATTAGCCTTTAGTAATAGTTCTTATTTTATATTTATAAGGCTAATAGCTATAATCTAACTAAATATAGCTATACTTTACTACGTACCTAAGGTATCTAGCTTATACTATTCATTTATTACGTAGTAGTAGGCTTTTTCTTTATATACTACTTTATGGTAGATTACTATAAAGAATGTAGCGTTTAAGATATATACTTCTTATATTTACTATACTTTATCGAACTCTTCTTATTCTATAAGGTAGAAGGTAAAGCTAGTATAGCTATAGTAAACTATCCTGTTTACTACATTATAAATAGTATAGCTATATTCTAGTTAAAGCTTACTAAACAAGATATAAATATCTAGGTTATATATAAATTATATACAAATATACTTTTAATAACTATAGAGGTTAAGCACAAAAGTAATAACTTTATTAGTATTGATTTTTATAGCTTCCTTTATAAACCTCTATAAAAGTATTTTATATTATTTAACATATAGTAAGTATAATCTATGTATAAAGTTATAATTAACTATAGTATAAATATTATACTTAGTATTAATTAAAGCTTTTATAGAGGTGTTTTTATTAATATAGGCCTCTATTAGTACTGCTAGCCTACTTATATTCTACCTACGTTGAAGTCCTCCTATCCTACGTACTCTTTACTTATAAGCTTTAGGGCTTAATTTCATCTTAGAACTACTCTTTTTCTAACTTAGATATTTTATCTTTACCACTAGAAGTAGTTATATAGTCTATAGTATTACTAGCCTATATTTTCTACTTAGTAACTACTTATATAGCTATAAGCTTTTTATACTCCTTAGGGTAGTTATATATAAGGTAGCCTACTTTATTATAATTATAGTACTTTTATATTTCTTGATATAGTTTATACTTAGTCTTAGTATTAGACTTTAAAGCTACTTACTTAATAACGCTTGTTATTAAAGTATCTTTATTAGTATTTATTTTCTTTATAGTAGTCAAGTATATATTATAAGAGTAGTTTTAAATCTTCTCTACTTTTTATGTAATTTAGCTAATTATTAGTACTATATCTAGAAAGGTTTATAGTATTATAGTAGTAACTAGTATAGCTTTAAGTTATAAGTTAAGTATATTAGTTATAAGTATAACTTATACTTTAGCTACCTAAGTCCTTATACTAGCTTCTGCTAATATATATTTAAACTTTAAGTAAAAAGTTAGAAAGAACTTATATTTTTTTATTTAAGTACTTATTCGTACTACTACAGCTTTAGCTTATATATTTAGGTTACTAAAAGTATAGTTAAGGTAGTCTATAAAGTATATGACATTATATATTTTATCCTAGCGATCTTTTTTATAGTATATAGTAACTATTTATTAGGGGCTAACTTTTAAGTAAAAGTATATGTAGTACTAAGCCTCTTAATTAAAGGAAAAGAAGATAATATCTATTTGAAGTTTATTACATATCTAATATACCTATAAGAAGTACTACTTATATAGCCTTCAGAATTTGAGTAGGCTTAGTAGTTACTTTCATTTAATATTATTAGTAGTTACGCCTATAGGTAAAGTAGCTACTATTATAGGCGTAGGTATAGTACCTATAGTAATGTTAGTAAGCATTTATATCTATGTAGTAAGCGTAGTAACTAATTCCTTAAAGGTAGCTAGTTAAGTATTACTAGGCGCTAGAGAGCTTATACCCTACGTTAGTAGCTTTACTAACATACCTATTATCTTATCTTAGTTACTTATTATGTAGTATAATTTGTAAAGGTAGTACGGTTAAGTTTAGATATATAAAGGGCTAGTAAGGTCTTATTTAGATAATTAGTAACTTACTTACTAGTAATCTAAACTAAGGAACTAGGAAGGAAGTTATATACCCTACGCTTATATACTATATATAGCTTTTATATATAGTTTGCTTAAGGCTTGTAGAGCCTGTAGTAGGTAAAGCCTAGCTATAGTTTATCTGTAGCGCAGCCTATAACAGGTAGTAAAGAACTATTTAGCTATAATTAACATTATATTAAGTATGGGGAGTCCATTCCTAGTAATTTAACCTTTTCCCTAGTAAAGTTAAAATTAGAGAAAATCTTTAATATCCTTAAGAGGTAGAAATTAGCGCTTTTATCCTAGAAACATAGCGTAAATAATAACTTCTAGGTAATCTTTAGTAGTGTAATTAAAATTTATCTACTATCTATCTAAGTGTAAGCCTAGTAGTAAATAATGTTAATATAGGGTATAACATATGTAATGTAAGTTTGTAGTACACAGTCTTAATTCTTCTAGACTGCTTTATTATACTTTTTTAGACCTTGTTTTAGGTCTATACTAGTATGCTGAAAGGGTTGGTAGCTACTTTGGATAGCACGCGTAATTGCGTCGGCGTTTTAACCTTACTTAATAGTAGATATATCTAGAATTTAAACAGAAGAAGGCAATAATAATAGAAGATAAGGTAGGAACGTGGCTAGAGGGTCAGATGTTAATAAGAGAGATGCAAAAGTAACAAGTAACTAAAGGCTGAAAGACAACTGTGTTTATATATTATAATAGCTCCAGGGTAGCGTCTTCAACCACTGCATAACTGATAATTTCAGCTTTGGTCACCCTGCTTTCCCGCCTCACCCTGAGTGAGCCACTTTCACCCTCGCTTGCCCTCAACCTCACCCTTAAAGCAGCGTGTCTGGGTGAGCCTCGAGAGAGCTTTGAATGTTGATTCCATGTAATACTGTGCCATTCGTCCATATAGCAGCAGGACCTGTGGACTGCCTCATTTAGTCCTGCATAAGAGTTGTGAACTTCTACTCTGCAACTGAGATAAGCAAAACACTTTCTTTGAACGAACAGGATTTAAGCCTTTCCAAGGTTAGCCTCTGAGGTGGTCCGAGAGAGAGAGAAATCCGGATACTTTGTGCTATGATGTAATAGTTTCTTTCTAGACTGCCGGCCAACACACAGACCCGCTACGACCACTTCCACCACCACGATTCTTCCTCGGACATCCGCGAGATAAAACCTTCCCGTTGACACTTCTGCTACTCTACCGGGAGATCGACACCCGTAGACTGGTATTATTGACTCGATAATCTACCTAGTCAAAGCAGCTCAAGCTCGGAAACCGCCGTATTATCCCTTCGCCACCTACTCATCGTCATCGTCCTCATCCTTCCACACGAGTCATGTTTCTCTCAAACAAGACTCCCGCGAAGCCGCTTCCCCGCTTCCAAACCAACACGCCGCTGGACTCGACCTTTGACACGGACATCCGCGACACGCACCTCATCTACGACTACGATGCCGAGGACGCCGACGGCAACCCGGAGAAGTGGCGCTACGAGATGTGGTTCTTCTCCGAGGACCGCGTCGTCTACGCCATCCACGGCGGGCCCATGTCCGGCCGCGTGAACTACCAGACGGCCACCTACCAGTGCATCCGGCCCGGCGAGCTGTGGCAGGTCAACTGGCTGGAGGAGACGGGGACCGTGTGCTCGCTGGTGTACGACATCCCCAGGCAGAAGATCTCGACCCTCATCTCGTTCTCGCGGGGCCACTGGGAGAACCCCGAGGCGGCGCACGGCGACAAGCGCAACCCGGGCGACGTGGCGCGGTGGAGGGTCCTGGCGAGGTTCGGGAACCAGAGTGACAGGTTCATGCTGTCCGAGCAGGCGGACATTATTGAGAATTTCAAGGGGAGGGGGGATCTTGTACCGATCAGCGAGGACGCGCCGACTTTCTAGATGGACTTGCAGAGAGATTGGGTTTTCTCATTTGTACCAGCACGTCTATTTTCTCTTACCGTGGCTCTGTAGTATCATGAGAGTATGAACCTCCAAAATAACCAAAGTAGCGTGTAGAAACAGATGCAACTCTGATTGATATTACCAAACAAGGCGTGCCAGGCAAGTTTTATGAGCTGTATTTGAAGTGAATTCTGTCAAGAGATTGACACTCGTAGCTAGAAGCTGGAGCATGCCGAAGGAAATCAACATGGTAGCTGTTGACCTCTAGTGGTGTCTTGGGAGAAGGTGAAAGTGAGTAGCTTTGAGGATCTCAACGATACTTCTCGGAGCCTATTTCTCTTCTTTCTTTTTGAGAAATCGAGTCCCAACTAGGAAAGACCAGCTAGATGTTGATCTTCAGCCCCAACTAAGAGAGAAAAGGAAATCCTCAGATAGTGTTTCTGTGTCACGTAACAAAACGACGCTGTTAGTTACGTAGGTAGTAACTAACGCCTTATATCTCGTAACACACCCCCTAGTTTTACACTATAGTGTGGAACTAACTGACTAACGCTTTAAACCTTCTAATCGGGTACGTGTCGCCGAAGTCTAGGTGGTTAGGGCTACGGACTACAAGTGTTAAAAACGTCCAGGAGCGTTATAGGAATCAAACCTATAGTGCTTAAGAATTAGAAGCTTAAATCACTACCTAGACTATTGTGGCACAACAGCAGTAGGACTGGGCTTATAACTGTCACATAACAAAACGACGCTGTTAGTTACGTGGGCAGTAACTAACGCCTTATATCTCGTGACATTCTGGGAGCACCCCCCCCCCCCCCCCCCCCCCC
>PUHP01000819.1:0-11138 GCA_006783085.1 Colletotrichum shisoi | reverse complement strand
GTTTTTTTTTTTTTTTTTTTTTTTTTTGGCTTTGCATTCCCGAGTCGCGTCCCATGGGAAACCCGACCTCTCATCGCTCAGTGATTGGAGGTAGCCCCCCCGTGCCTTCCCCTCCCCCCCCGATATCTACATGCGTATTGTGTTCTCGAGCGTCGATGTTTTCACCCATGAGTAGAACGCGTGCGCATTATCAGCTCTTTTAGACTCGCAAGTCGATCGTCCCGTGTCGGATAACTCTGTTTGAAAGACGTCACTCACTTACTCACTCACTCATCGGCTTGACCCACCTTCTCTAGTTCATCTCATCTCATCTCATCTCACGACCCGTCAATCTTGCACTTGCTTGCCTCTTTACTTACACACATACACACATACACACATAACTCACACACTCATCATGGCATTCACGATGCACTCCCATTCGGGGCAGTTCTGCCCCGGCCACGCAAAGGACCAACTCGAGGCCATCATCCAGCACGCCATCAGCATAGGCTACAAGACCATGGGCCTGACAGAACATATGCCGCGCCTGGAGATCGCAGACCTCTACCCCGAAGAAGTGCGACCCATTTCCCTCCTTCCTTTTCCGATACGATACTGACAGCGGACCCGCCAGCTCGAAGAAGGCGACCCCGAGGCCTCCATTGCCGTCCTCGCCCCCCGCCACGAGGCTTACCTCCTCGAGGCCCAGCGCCTGCGCGAGAAGTACGCCTCCCAGATCGACCTCCTCATCGGCTTCGAGGGGGAGTGGTACCGCCCGGCCTACGGGCCCTTCATCCGGTCCCTCGCGTCCCACCCGGCCGTCGACTACTTCATCGGCTCGCTGCACCACGTCAACGCCGTGCCCATCGACTACAGCCGCGAGATGTACCTCGACGCCATGCGGACGGCGGGCGCCGGCGAGGAGGCCATGTACGAGCGCTACTACGATCAACAGCACGAGATGCTGACGGCGCTCGAGCCGCGCGTCGTCGGCCACTTCGACCTCGTCCGGCTGATGAGCGAGGACCCCGGACGGGACGTGAGGGCGTGGGAGGGCGTGTGGGAGAGGATCGTGAGGAACCTGCGGGTCGTGAGGGAGTACGGCGGGCTGTTGGAGTGCAACAGCAGCGCGTTGCGGAAGGGACTCGACGAGCCTTACCCTTGTCGGGTCATTGCCGAGGTGAGTTTCTTCTATTTTTTATTTTTTATTTTTTTTCCTGCTTCGTCTTCCGCCTCTCGGCGGGTGCAATTCAGAGAGAGAGAGAGAGAGAGAGGAGCTGCTGCTGACATCACGCCTCCTAGGCTTGGCTCGAGATGGGCGGGCGGCTCACCTTCTCCGACGACAGCCACGGCATCGCGCAGGTCGCGACGAACTACAAGCGCAACCTGGACTATCTCGAGAGCTTGGGCGTCAAGGAGGTGTACACCTTTGTGCGCGGGCCCGTCGAGGGCGTCAACGGGGATGCTAAAGCGACGTTGCGCGAGAAGGGTGTTTCGCTGGCAACGTTTCGGGAGAACTTCAAATAGAGTAGAGAGTTGGTTGATATAAGGCAAGATGGCCCGGTTGTTGGAGTAGACATGGACGAATAGAGATAGATGCCTCTGTACGAGGTTGCATAGACAAAGATAGCGCTCGGTTGTGGCGCCTATACTCACTCAGGCTGTGTTGTGAAATCTTTTTTTTATACATCTTCCCATCTCTCAACCGAACCGGGTGCAGGGTGGGTTGGGTTGGCCGATGAGAGTGTAACTGGTTCCAGACCTGCTTGCTCATAGTGATTTCGGATCTTCACTCACATCCGAGACCGCCGGGTTGATGCAGATGAAGGCAGCCGAACAAGAAAGACTATTTATTATTAGACAACGAGCGTCATTCATGACTACTATCTACAATGCGACTTTGCAATGAATCAAGCAGCAGCAGAAGGAAACCTAGGTTAGTAATGGGAAATCCACCTGATGAAGGAAGACTTGAATGCAGGTCACAAACACTCACGAAAATGGCCACTCCATTCAACTTTGTTCACATCAGAATCGTGGATACGCGACTTCAAGCAGGAGCGGGCGGGCTGGTGGTAGGTAGGTACATTACCTATTAATTAATGCGACGCTCCTGCCAGTGTCGAGATGCGCCAATGGCAGCAACACTACTTACTACCTACCACCGCCACCCCCGAGCACAACTACCACCACATCCTAACATCACAACCACGCATCCGAGAGACGCAACAGAAAAACGCGTTATAGGTAGGTGATGGGGATAGTCTCATGACGCACAAAAAGGATGACCCCCACCCGATTTGAACGGATAACCTTTCGATTGCATTCCAGAACTGGAGTCGAACGCGCTACCGTTGCGCCAGAGGGCCGGATCTCGGATGCTCTGTCTTGGGACGATCCGACGCGGACGATGAATGAGGGAAATGAGCTTATCAATCGGAATCTGCACGAAAGAGGGGTCCTTGGACACGAGAAGTGGGTCGTCTGTTCGCGTGTTGTGAGTGTGCAAGCTGCAGGAGAACTTGTCGTCTTGCTCCGTTGCGAGCTGTGATCTACTTCGGTTTACTTTCTACGCGTTAAGACCCTTCCTGGATCAAGGCCTGTTGTTTGCGACACGGCCACGACTGTCGCAGGTGCCTCTGAGACCAACCAAGTATGTCGAGTTGTCCTAGTTGTGTTCCGAGTCAGTAAGGACGGCAAAGGGTGAAGAACCCCGGCGGCGCCTTCATCCAGACCCAGCGACTTCCGGCGCGCTTCCATTGTTGGCGTGCGTGCCTTCCAACAACCTTTTTGGGTTGCCGAAAGAGTGCATGCAGCTTTACTGCTCAGAAACAGCACCTCTGGCGCGGAATCGCCACAATACGCTCGTTGCCCGGTTGCGCGAGGAAAGGCATTCCAGCTGGGAACGCAATCACCATAACTCGATTTGGGCCACAGCCGCTTCCGAAATGGTGCGTGGTTTGACAGTTCTGTCAAACTGGTGGTTCCGTCGAACTGGTCGTTCCTCTGCAAGGGAACTCATGTGTTCACAGGCTGCCGCTACCTTGATAGAAGACGAATCACTGTCGCTTTTTGGTCTCAATCAGCTTCTGCTACGGGCCGTAGGTATATTCCGTCATTCAGGAACTCGCCCCCCCATTCCAAGATGGAAAATCCTATTTCACATGCTTCCATGTGAAAAAACCGATTCGCTTGTGTGCTGATTCTGTGGGCGCAAGGTCGAGAAAGAAGGCCTAATCGAATCCGGCGGGCATCGACAGTCTCACTGGGTTGGCGCCGTCTCTGGATTCAGCCCTAGTACTGCAGGGCACAGGAACAAGCTTTAGCCTCGAGGGATCCTGACCAGAGAGCTTCCGACCACCTACCTTTTGGCGCGCAAACATTGATGCCCAGCGGCCGTCTTTGTCATTCATGGCCGTCTCCATACAAGAAGCTGCCTTCGTCGACGGGGCCCAAGAGAAGCTTCCCCCGCATAACCCTAAGATCTACTAGGTCTAGAGGGCAAACAGCGCCAACCAACATTGGGACGTCTGCAACGGGGAAAACAAGAATAAAAGGGAACCGGGGGGCTTTCGCAGTTTTGAACATGGCCTCTTCGGCCTTGGGCTCGTCTTTTTTCCCCCCGACTCGTACGTACATTATAACAGCCCAGGACGCTTGGCATCATCATGACCATCCTCGACCGTTGTTCATTCGCAGGCGTTCTTGTCCTCGCCGGGCTCGCCACTGCGCAAGGGCAAGGAGAGGGCGATGTCGACCCCTTCGCGCCTGTCTACGCCACGTGCCCCTCAGACTTGCGAGTACGACCTGCCTCAGAAGTGAGTCGCCACGATTGAGCCCCCGTTCTACGTAGTGACTCCTTAACGCAGGGACTGTCGCGGGCCGAGTCGTCTTGGAGGGCCGGCCGCGGGGAGAAGGTCATACGAGCACTCTCTTCGTACCTCACGCTGGCCAACATTGACGGTTTCGATGTCCAAGGCTACATCCAGCGCCTCAACACCTCCAACTTCCCCGTCGTCGGCCTCTCCGTGTCGGGAGGAGGTACGCAGTCCGGCGTTGGGGGTCTTGGCATATGGCAGGCCTTCGATGCTCGCAACCCTGCTGCAGTTGCCGCCCGTACGGGAGGCCTCACGCAGGTCTTGTCGTATATCACGGGCTTGAGTGGTGGTGGTGCCCTGACGGTCAGCACGCTGTAAGCAAGCACCGTCTGCGTCGTCTCCTTCGGTGCTCCAGTTGGCTGACCCCCGAAAACCAGAGCAGCGAACGATTTCGTCACGATAGACGCCCTTAGGAAACAGATCAACTTCGCTGTTGACTACACTGTTGGCCCTGACGGCAACCAGACCGCATACTTGACAGACATATTTGAAAATGTTGGCGCCAAAGCCGAAACTGGTCTGCCCGTCTCCGTCGCCGACGCCTTTGGTCAGTTCTGGGGCACCTATCTACCAGAGAACCGGACGTACGGCAACTACTCAGACCTCACCCTCCCCGGAACCGTGTTCTCCCTCGGCGAGGCTCCGATGCCCATCATCTCTCTATCCGAAGTCGTCCCCGGGCAGTCGCCCAGCATCGGTGGCATAATGTGGCCCGGGAGGAACGCCACCAACGGGTTCAATCTGACTTCGTACGAAGTGACCCCGTTCGAGTTCGGAAGCTGGCGGGGTGGGAGAATCCAGGCCTTCGTGCCGACCATGTACCTCGGGACCTCCATGTCCAACGGCACGGCCCAGAACAGCAGCGAGTGCGTCCAGGGCTTCGACAAGTTCACCTTCATCCAGGGGTCCACGGCCGCCGCCTTCAACGCCTGGTTCATCGACGAATGGTACAACACGCCCATTTTCGCCAGGCGCGCGTTGAGGACCGGCCCTCCGGCGTCTAGCGCCATCGTCCCGCCTCCCCAGTTTGAGGATGACGGGCGCGTCATCCTCGTCAACCAGACGGCCGAGTCCTTCAACCAGACGTTCAACGAGTCCCTCTGGGCCACGTACCCGAACCCCTTTGAGAGCTACAACCCGGCCATGCGAGGCATTGACGAGCTCCTGCTCGTCGACGGGAGCCTCGGTGGCGAGACGAACCCCATCCGGCCCCTGATCATCCCCGAACGCGGAGTCGACTTCATCATCGTCTACGAGGCCTCACTGGACGCGGCGTACAACTGGGTCAACGGCACGAACCTCGTCAACACCGCCCAGTCCGCGGCCCAGGGCAACATCCCCGTCCCGCGCATCCCGGACGTCGCCACGCTGGTGACGCGAAATCTTACGAGGCAGCCGACCTTCTTCGGCTGCGACGCCGCCACCTCGCCCCCGACGCCGCTAGTGCTCTACCTGCCCAACTCGCCGTGGTCTGGCTACGTCAACTTCACCTTCTTCAAGTCGTCCTTCACGGACAACGAGTTCGACCTGACGGCCGACAACGCCTTCAACCTCGCCACCTACGGTAACGGCACCGTCGACCCCTCGTGGCCCGCCTGCCTCGCCTGCGCGACGATCCGGGCCAGCCTGATGAGGCTCGGGCTCGGGTTGCCGGACGAGTGCCAGGAATGCTTCCGGCGCCACTGCTGGGACGGCGAGGTTGCCACGCGGGCGATCGCGCCGGAGGATCTCGACCCCAGGCTGAGGCTTAACCCGGGCTTGTCGTATGCGGAATGGAACCGGACGTATTGGAACAGTCAGAAGAGCACGGGTGGAGGTACGGGAGGTAATGGCAGCGGGGGCGGCGGCGGCGGCGGTAACAACGGGGGGGGAGGAGGGGGAGGAGGAGGAGGAGCCACACCGTCGCCGTCACCTTCGCCGGGCTCATCCGGGGCATCGATCACGGCCGACATTGGGCGGGCTGCAGCTGCCGTGACCGTAGCTTCTGTGATTGCCCTCATCGCGCTTCTGTGAGAAAAAAAGATCCTTTGAGATAGTCTCATGTGTGGTACAGGCGACAACAGGCTTCGTCAGGAGCTAAATGAGACGTTGAAACTTTGCGGCTTCAACACGTTAGGGGCGAACATGCCATATTCCCCGTCTTGCTGCTCCATCCCAAGGACATCTGCAAGCACGTCCCGTGCCTGTGCAACAAGGGTGGGCATGTTGCCCAGGAGGCCTTGGGCCAGGTGCATCCAGTCGGTGACGTCCGAGAGTTTCAGTCGGAGAGCCTTTGGAAAAGGAGTGTTGGGGTTAGTAGCCGTGGGGGATATCAATGAAGAAGAAGAAGAAGAAAAGAAAGAAGGAAAAAAGAAAGAAAAAAATCTTGATCAAGTGCTTGGGTCTCTCACCTCGAATTGGTCTCTCACATCCGGGTCCTCTTCCAGTGGCCTCAGGAGTCTGATCGTCCTCTGTGGATACACGGCGTACTTGGCAACCTTGTATAGCTTCGAGCAGCCGTCCAGCACGTTCTGGACGTCCGGGCCTTCTTCCTTGACTCCCGCCAGGAACTGGACATACTGACCCATCATCCTGACGTTGAGTTGGGCGTGCGGCCCCATGGGCTCCTCGAGTGAGGCCCAAAGAAGTATCAAGGTCGCCATCACCGGATAGCAGATGATGGCCCTTTTCAAACGACTGTCAGTAACGCGGGGGGGGCTGGCGGGGGTGACCGGGATGCTCTTGGGGGGTTCGCTCACCGTAGATGCACATACGGCTGCGGCGACATGACCCGAAAGAGATCAATCGTGGCCCGCGCTGCCGAGACGCACTTGGCGTAAGACTGCTCTATCAAGGGCAAGGACTCGCTGCTCAGCCACGAGGTGTAGAACGGGGACAGCGGGTGCAGTCGGGATGCGTTCTTGACCTGGGCCAGGCCTATGTGAGTCTTGATCAGGGCGTTAAAATAGACAAGATGCAGCAGAGCCACCGGCGTCTCCAACTCCCTGGTCGCGAGGAGGGCGGTGTAATCCGGCTGCAGGTCCTCGGGGAGCGAGCTCCTCCACTCGTCAAGCTCGCCGTCGCATGCCATGACAACCACGTGGTGATCCCCGCCTGACCGTAGCTGGAGGTTGTGGGGAGAAAACTGCCTGTGGATGCGCATCTGGATCACGGACAGACGCGCCATGCTTGGGAAGAAGTCAAGTGGCCGTGCAGCCGGGTCGTCGCCGACGGCGAAGCTCTCCGTCGGAAACTCGATCATGCCACCAAGATAGTGGGGAGAAGGCAGCCCGCCGTGCTTGACCATCACGTCGGTGTTGAGGATGTACGACGCCCAGTAGACCCGCTTCCGCCGCTCTGAGTCTGCGGCGTCGAGGTTGGCGTAGGTCTCTCGCACATGCAACCCCAGTATCTGCGATGTCCGAGCCGCCGCGGATGCCAGTTGCGTCGTTGTCCGGGTATCGGCTGTTCCCAGCAAGAACGTGGCCATGGCCAACAGCGCCTCGCAGGCCGAGACGTCGCCCCCCCCAACGATGAGCTCTGGGAAAACTGCATAGGCGTTCTTGTAGAAGCCCCAGCTGATGGCGCTCATCTCGTCAAAGGAGTCGTTCGCCGTCCTCCAGCGCACGGCGGCCCCGAAAAGGGCGTTGATGATGGCGAACCTCGCCGGGTGGTCATCGCTGTTGGCGGGGCCGGCGGCGTACTGCGCATCGAGAAGCCTCGAGAACTGGCCGCGCGTCACGGTCGGGCAGAAGAGCTGCGTGTCTTCGACGACGGTCTGCCCCAGGTCGAAGATGTACTCCTTTGGCGGGAGCCGCACGAACGCTTGTCTCTTGAACGGCGTCGGGTTCATCTCTGTCTCGATCTGATCCCGGACCATGCGGAGCCCGGCGAAGAAGGCAGCGCGTGGGAAGGCGTTCTTTGCGGCCAGCAAAGCGTCGAAGGGTGGTATCCTTTCTCCGTGGCCCGAGTCCGGCTGGTCAGTCGGGCGACTTTGGCTCTCCGGTGCCGAGTTCTCTAGCAGGGCCAAAGACTGAGCGTTCGACGTGCTGCTTTGCGCCTCAGACTGCCCTTGAGAATGCGAACGCCGTACCTGGTCATCGTCTACCTTGACTTGGTTCCCGGTGTGATTATCAATCATGTTGAGTTGGCGCATCTGCTGCTGCAAAGGTGATTCACTGCGCTGAAGCGTCGATTCCGGGTCAACCGCTGCTTTGTTCCTGGTCAAATCTATGTCAGTGCCGTAATCCGTCAGGAACAGCAGGGTTCGGGCTCTCAGTCAGACATACTTCCGCCCTGGTCCTCTCTTCCTTCGTTGTGTGTAGACACAGGGAACATTCAGCCGTGTGCAGAGCCCGCAGACCGGCTCACATCCATCGCAGCGTCTCTTCCGCGCTTGACAGTTTTGACAGGCCTACAGGTGGGGGGTGTTTCCCCCCCTGGTGATCAGAAAGCAGGTCTTCAGTGACATCAGGGTCACTTAGGTAGGTAAGGTACTCTGTACTTGAACTTACATTATAGATCCGCTTCTTCTGCGATTCCTCGCCATTGCCGTCTTTGGAGACAACAGGTTCCGCAACGCCAACCATGGCTACCATTCGAGGCCGGTGATGTGATTAAAGCATGGTGAAGGTTGAGGACTGCATCCGACAAAGGAATTAGAAAAACCATCCGCTCCAGGAGAGGTTGGCGTGTCGTGGGAAGGGGGAGGAAGAGGGACAGAATGAAGCGGATATTAATAAGCATCCGCGCTATGCCACTCGGCGGATGTTTCGACGGATACAAATTGCATCGGGGGTTTTTTATTTTGGGAAGGGGGGGGGGCGTCATGGTTTCTTCCTTCCCCGCCGTCGCACTTGGACGACAAAAAAATGAATCCGCCTGCGTTGTGATGATCCTCAGCCGCCGCCAATAACGGATGCAGTATGCACGTTCGTCTAACATTGTGGTGGACACCACAATGCGGGATTCGCGCTTCCGCCTCATCAGCGTCGAATCCCGCCGGCCATGCCCCCGTGGGAATATCGGAAACAGCAGCAGACGCAGCAATGAATGGGTCGACTACAGCTGAATAATGATGATCTGATCTCCCCGCCGTTGGGCTTCCGGATAGCAGGAGAGGTGCCTGTGCATGAGCGAATGCAGCTATGGAAACGTATAAGAGAAACCCCATCGCCCACACTCGTCGGGATTTGGAACAACCAGAATCGACCACAGCCCAACAGATCATACCCAACCGACCGAATTTCGATATCCCCAATCACAGAAATCTCATTTGCACGCCGGCAGCATGAGCACCTTCAAGAACGTCGCCCTCCTTGGTGTAAGTCCTCTGCTTGTCACATCACCTACCGAATTCCGGATGCTTACCCTCCCACAGAAGGGATATCTTGGGTCTGCTATCCTCAAGGAACTTGTTGAAGGCGGCTTCAACGTCACTGTTCTTGGTCGCTCCGAGTCGACCAAGGACGGGCTCCCCGACGGCGTCGGATTCAAAGTCGTCGACTATGGATCAATCGATAGCCTCGCCCCGGCCCTCGAAGGCCAGGACGCAGTCGTGTCCACCGTGAGCAAGGCCGGCCTGCTCACCCAGACCGTCGCCATCGACGCATGCATCAAGGCCGGCGTCAAGCGTTACATTCCCTCCGACTGGGGCTCCTTCACGACCGACCCCAAGGCGCACAACGACCTGGCCACCGTCCTCGGTCCCATGTTCAACACCCAGAAGTATCTCGTTGAGAAGGCCCGCGCCGGCGAGATTGAGTACACCATCTTCTCCGTCGGCGGCTTTACCGACCTCTTTACCCGAATCCCCGTCGCCTTCGATTTCGCCAACAAGAGTATCACCATGTACGACGACGGCGTCCATCCCTTCAGCATCACGAGCATCGCCAGTATCGGCAAGGCCGTCGTTGGCGCCCTCAAGAACCCCGACGCCACCAAGAACCGCAATCTCAAGATTCACGAGCTCCTTGTATCCCAGGCGCAGCTGCTAGCGCTGGCGAAGAAGCTATCACCCCCGGGAACGCAGTGGAAGGAGACTAAGCTGGACGGCAAGACCGAGTGGGACGATGCTCTGAAGGCTGTGTTGGAGGACCCGTACAACGAGCAAAAGCTTATCGAGGTCATCAAGACCAGCTTGTTCAGTGGACGCTACGAATCTGCGTACGGCAAGGTCGACAACGAGCTGGTGGGTGTCCCGCTCCTTACCGAGAAGGATCTGGAGGAGAAAATGGCGGCTGTCTTTAGTTCTTAGGCTGCGGATTCAAACGGCACGCGCCAAGAGTGGACATGCTTCATGTAACAGGTCATCTGGGGTGTTTTAGATCAACATGAACTGATAGCGAGCGTTACTTCATGAGTTGTGTAAGCCATTCAGTCAACGAGCGCCATGCAAGTACTTTATTGGCCTACTAGGGGAGAACAGCTGGAATGAACCAGAATGATGCAAGGTTAGTCTTTAGTAGCAAGAATGGGCAGGTTTGCATCAGAGACGGCCTCGTGTTCAAAATGCGTGATGACCGTCCGCTCATGTCCGACCCAGTGTTGTGCGTCAGAGGGTTTGTTTCGCGATTCTTCCTGTGCCTCTGCGGAGCAGCGCCCCAAATCTTGTCGGCTCCGACACCATGTCCATACAGATCCTGTCACTGAACCGAAGAGCTGGAAAAAAAAAAAAAAAGAACCCCTTCTTGGGCGTGTATCGCGGAGTCTAGAAACTGTGCAGGACTTTAGGACTGGAGGTCACGTTTTGACGGCCATCTGGTGGCGGGGATCCCGGCGGTCGCATGCCGTGAGATGACCAGCACCCGTGGTGCAGCATGCTGGGTTGGGGGCCAAGAAGGGCTCTGGGTAGCCTCGGGGTCAGGCACCTCGCCTACCTCGCCGACTCGGCGAGGCGTTGCCGATGGGGATTTCGAAATCCCATCTGAATGAAATGAAACCCCCATCGTGGTTTTGAGTGCCCGCAGACCCGACGCAGCGGAAGGGTCTGGAACGCTTAAAAGCGAGCTTGACACCGGCGCTAACAGCCGTTAGTGTCCCTGTCTAGCGTACCTACCTAGGTAGTGATGCTCCGATGCAATGTGCTGCAGTTGATCCTCCAAGCTAGCGGCCCCCCTGCTGCTACTGAACTTCCCGTGGTGTAACGATACTTACATTCGGTCTTTGAAGCGATTTGTCCAGTTGCTTTTCTGAGTAACCAGCTCATTAGTCAGGTGGTCAGGGTTAGACAGACACTGGGAAATAGTAAGCGTGCCTTGAGCGGTATTATCATAGGGAAGGGGGGGGGGGGGGGGGGGG
>PUHP01000818.1:0-18824 GCA_006783085.1 Colletotrichum shisoi | reverse complement strand
TTTAAGCTATTTTATAGAAAATTAAAATACTAAATATATAATACTACTATTTATACTTATATTATATATAATAGTATAGTAATACTAGCTTAATTTAAGTTAATATATTTCTAATTAAATAATTAATTTTATTTTTATCTATTTTTATTTATTTTTATTTATTTTTATTTACTAATTAGTATACTAGAACTTACTAGTACTTACTTAAGTACTAATAGTAAATACTAGTACTAAACTAGCCTAGTATTAGTATTAGGCAATACTAGACCAACAAGTATTAGTATTACCTAATACTTACTTAAGTATACTTATTTACAACCCTGGTTTCAAGATGAAAATCCGCAAGGGTGGCGCAGACTTTTTGTGCCCCCACTGACTGTGAAATGAAAACGTGGCTCCGATCCAAAACTGCATCTTCACCAACCCGACCCGGGGCCTCTTTCTTCTGTTTCTGTCAATTCACGAGTTGCCAACAACAATTCCCCCAAGGATGTTTGTTTCGGCGAAGAACTCGCGAACATTCTTCGCCTCTTGGCGCCAGCTTAGCGTTTAAGCCTAAGAGACCCAGATAGATCCATTACGAAAAAAAATTCTCTCTAGCACCCCAACAACTGCGGATACGAGAATCTCCTTGGTCCATGAACCAACCCGGGTGTCTGAGGAGGGAGAAGGAGGAAAGGGGGGGGGGTTCTTTAGGACTGCGCAGATGGCTCATGGGGATTTCGCAGCAAACGAGAAGCTCCATCACCGAGGCGAAAGGGGGCCCTGGATAAGTAGCGGATTAAGAAATTTCTCGACAGGGAAGATGGACAGGCGGGCGGATGGAGTGTGTAAGCATGCCCCGACTCCACAACTGTTGAGGAGAGGCCGGCATTTTTTCGAGATTCGAGGACCCCGCAACATTATATTAACTACTTTACGCACCTGGCGGTGAATCTCGCAGGCGGGGCCCGGGGGGGGGGGTTGGGGTTGCAGGCTGTGCGTGTCGCTGTCACCATCTCTCATGGCTTTGAAATGATATCCCACTTTACAAGCTTGGGTGCGTCGCGCGGGCGAGCGCGCATGCGCGCAACATCCACACGTGTGTGCTCTGGGCCGTCTCTCGACAAGTCGACAATGGCAAGCCTTCGGGGCTTCGGGAAACACATGCTTCTTGGGGACGTCGACGTGGACCAACCAGTACCCAGCTTGTTCCTTGATATGTCGAAGACAGACTGACCAGCCGGCCGGACCGAGGCATTCTGGGCAGCACCGAGGCGTCCCGCGCGAGCTGGACGCCCGATACGGCTCAAGACACCACCCACGGAAGCTGAGTCAGTGTTCCTAGTCGGTACAAGCCCGCATCTGTCCCCCCCCCCCCCCAGCAAACGACAAGCATCGTACGCCCGTCTTTTGGATGATCGAAGCTCGCAAAAGCACCACAACGCTAAAGATGCGAGTGTAACCATGTATCCGTGTGACCCCCCGTACTTGTTCGTATGGGAAGTGGAAGCCGTTCGTTTGTTTTCTTCCAATGTCTCGGGCCAAAGCACACTGGTGGAAGTATTCCGCCTCGCCCGGCCCTGACGGAGCTTCACACCGGGGCCTCCCCCGGGGGTTGTTCGTGTGCCCGCAAGCCACCCACCTATCTAGCTGCTCTCGCGTGCCCGCCCAGCTTTCACGGCGCCCCTTCGAGCGAAGCACGGGCACCAAACCCGCGATGCCTTCGCAGCTATCCCGATCCCGGGCCCCACGTACACTCACTCGGCTTCATTACCATAGTAGGACGCCAGATCCGAGAGCATCGTGTCCCGTGGATGGCTGGCTCCAGTGCCGGTGCAGGGGTCCGGGGGTGACGATCGACGTCAGGCGACCGTCTTTCGGATGGAGTAGAGGCATCTCGTCAATCCCTCTCCAACCGTTCCAACGGCAATGGAGATAGATGCAGGTTGGATCTTGGTGAACGACAGAGCCCATCACCCCCCCCCCTTCCTCCCCCGCATTTCCCGATTTACGATAGTGGAAATCCCAAGCAAGCACACTATCGAACTATCGAGGACGTACAGCTTGGCCATTTGCCCGCGTCCGCCCCCGTCACCGTCCTGTCATGCAGCAGTCCGCGGCGCTTATGCCCGCGGGACAACCAACGACGGACCAGAGGGGGATGCAGGTCTCACACCCTCAGCTCGACATCAGAGGATCATCGATGCCTCATTGGGACGGAGTTCCTGGTTCCTGGTGTCTTCCTGGTGTCCGTCCGGCGCATGAGTCTCACCATCACATGCGCTACGAAAGCACAAAATCCACGCCGGTCCGTTCGACTCGGCCATACACACACATACACACACATACTATGTACAGAGTACACACACACACACACACACACACACTCTCTCTCTCTCTCTATCTCTCTCTCCCCCTCCCTAGATGACCCCCCCCCCCCTGCCTGCGGTTGCATGCTTCTTTCGACTATTCTGCCGCCCGACATACCGAGGCGGGACGCAACGGCAGCCCAAGTTCCAACCGACTCTGCGTAAATTTCCATGTGAATGTCTGGTCTTACGTCAATAAGGCTGGCCGTCACTCTTGTCACTTTGCTGTGCCGCAGCGGGACTTTCGATACTTCCCCCGCATCAACGGACAACAGGTGAACTGCCGTGGTCATTCGGCCGACTCTTCCCGTCCTAGACTGGATTTTCCGTATTGACTTGTCCATGATTTCCCCTCCACCCCCCCTGGAGAGAAGCAAGCCCCCCCCCCTGTACCCCACGGGGAAAGTTGCATTCCCGGTTTGTTGAGTTTTTTTGCACTTCTCTGCTTGGTCAACTGAGCACGCCCAGCGATACCCGCTCGAGAAATCACGATCACGACTCAGGCGCCAGGGAACTGGGATCCCTTGGTATACTGCGTACAGGGACACGAGCTTCTCGCAAGCGCGCGTCCCAGAAAGTGCCCCCATTCACAATCTTAGGCCCTCCGCCCCCTCCCTCCCTCCCGTCCGGGCCACACACAGAGACACACACACACACACACACAAACACACACACATAAACACACAAACACAAACAAACACACGCACGCACAAAGATAATAGTGCGGTGGTGCGGCAAGGGGTGGATTCGAACCGGTGGTGGGTGCGGATTTTCGTCTTGGTGTCCACTGTCCACCGTCCACCGACCCATCCGACCCAAAGCAGAATTCCCCATTGATGGAGCCGATGGAACTGCACTTAAATAGATCAATAGAAGCCCTCTCTCTCTCGCTCGACGATGGCGTCTGCTCAGGTCGAGGCGCTCGGGGCAGCTCATTGCGATCGTCTTCAACCAAGGCTCGTCAACCGGGAGTATCCTGTAGCTCACGTTTAGTAATAACCTCCCAACGCCCCCCCCCCCCCTTTCTAGTCCTACGGTCCCGGTCACTGCAGGTCCCGGTTGATAGCCATATAGCCATTCGCGTCTCTCCCGTCATCATCTGCCGTCATGCAGCTTTCCGCCCTCCTCTCGTCCCTCTCCCTTTTGGGAGCCGCGTTGGCGGTCCCGGACGACACTCGGCCCTTGGAAGACAGGGCCGCCAAGACCGCGACGGTCGTCCTCGACACGGCGACCGTCGTCGGGAACGTCATGAACAAGGTCGAGTCCTTCGGCGGCATCCCCTTCGCCAAACCGCCCACCGGACCGCTCCGGCTGAAGCCCCCCGTGCGCCTGACCGGGAACATCGGCACCTTCGACGCCACCGGCCCCGCCGCCGCCTGCCCGCAGATGATCACGTCCTCCGACAACCAGAACGCCCTCCTTGACCTTTTGGGAGACATTGCGAACCTGCCCTTCATCCAGGAGGCGACGGGTCAGACCGAGGACTGCCTCAGCATCACCGTGGCCCGTCCCGAGGGCACCAAGGCTGATGCGAAGCTGCCCGTCCTCTTCTGGATTTTTGGAGGTGGCTTCCAGGTAAACAAAACCCAAAACCTTTCCGTCATCTGATAGTTTGATGACCCCTTCCCTGCCTGCGCTGCGTTCGTCTCAGCAATTGACTTTTTTTTTATTGATTTGTTTTTATGGTTCCCAATTAGCTCGGATGGTCCTCCATGTACGACGGCACCAGCCTCGTCCAGCAAAGCGTCGACATCGGCAAGCCCTTCGTCTTCGTCGCCGTGAACTACCGCGTCGCCGGTTTCGGCTTCATGCCCGGCAAGGAGATCCTCGCCGACGGCTCGGCCAACCTCGGCCTCCTCGACCAGCGGATGGGCCTCGAGTGGGTCGCCGACAACATCGCGGCGTTCGGCGGCGACCCGGCCAAGGTCACCATCTGGGGCGAGTCCGCCGGCGCCATCTCCGTCTTCGACCAGATGGCCCTGTACAACGGCGACAACAAGTACAAGGGCAAGGCCCTCTTCCGCGGCGCCATCATGAACTCGGGCAGCCTCGCGCCCACGGACCCCGTCGACTGCCCCAAGGGCCAGGCCGTCTACGACAAGGTCGTCGCCGAGGCCGGCTGCGGCGGCAGCGCCGACACCCTCAACTGCCTGCGCGAGGTCGACTACACCACCTTCCTCAACGCCGTCACCTCCCTCCCCGGCATCCTCTCCTACAACTCCATCGCGCTCTCCTACCTGCCCCGCCCCGACGGCCGGACCCTCACGGCGAGCCCCGACGTCCTCGCCAAGAACGGCCAGTACGCCGCCGTGCCCATGATCATCGGCAACCAGGAGGACGAGGGCACCCTCTTCGCCCTGTTCCAGGCCAACCTCACCTCCACCGACAAGCTCGTGGGCTACCTCAAGGACTACTTCTTCAACGGCGCCACCGAGGACCAGCTCCGCGACTACGTCGACACCTACGACGACGGCCTGCTGAGCGACATCCTCAACGGCAGCCCGTTCCGCACCGGCCTCCTCAACGAGATCTTCCCGGGCTTCAAGCGCCGCGCCGCCGTCCTCGGCGACCTCGTCTTCACCCTCACCCGCCGCTTCTTCCTCAACCTCGCCATCGCCGCCCACCCGGACGTGCCCTCGTGGTCCTACCTCGCCTCCTACAACTACGGCACCCCGATCCTCGGCACCTTCCACGGCTCCGACCTCCTCCAGGTCTTCTACGGCATCAAGGACAACTACGCCGCCCGCAGCATCCGCACCTACTACGCCAACTTCGTCCAGGACCTCGACCCCAACGTCGGGTCCAACGGCCAGTACCCCAACTGGCCTCGGTGGTCCCAGGGCCAGAACCTGGTCCAGTTCTTCGACGACAAGGCCGGCAGCCTGAAGGACGACTTCCGGCAGGCCAGCGCGGACTGGATCATGAACAACGCGGCGAGCCTGCACCTGTAGCGCACGATGATGCCAGGCACCTCGAGGGTTAACCCCTAACGTGGACCGGAGTTTTTGAGGCGGGTGACTCGACAGGCCTTTTGTTTTATGATGGATGACAATGGGGTAGTAATTACGATAATGGGAACTAAAGTCTAATTCTTCTGGGAGAGAGCTGGCAAGTCCGAGGCTTTTGGTGATCTTTGACATGTCGTGGCGGCCTCAAAAGAAAAAGAAGCAGTCAAAACTGCTCGTCATTGTTTGACTTTGCCCGAACTCCCAAAGTTCAAAAAAGGCCGCTCACTTGCTTTGAAATAGTAAAAGTATCTGTCATGCCAATTCTGAAACACATCTGTTGTATGTTGAAAAGAAACAACCTAGCAAAGATAGAACACGACATAATGATGCAATCTTCCGTGAACAAACAGTCCTCCAACCCCGTCAACGGTAACAGCCATGTTGCAAACGCAATCCGTACTCAACGAAACCTCCTTCTAGAGAAATACCGGAGCCACTTCTCGCGCTGTGCGTGAATCCCTAAGCAGTGGAGTCGGGTCTCTGATACCCGAGCTCCTCCCAAAGAGTCGCCCAGTCCTGCGACTCCCAAACATGCGCCGCCGGCTCGCAGACGGTGTCCTCGGCCGGCAGGACCCCGTCCTCGAGGTACCGCTTCATCGTCTCGACGGTGCAAAGCGACGGCTGGGCCTGGATCCCGTGCCCGAAGGCGTTGTACTTGACCAGGGCGCTGCGCGGGAAGGACGTGCTGATGTTCCTGGCCGACACGTACGGGGTGACGACGTCGTACTCGTTGCCGAAAATGAGCAGCGGGCTCCTGGTGTCGATGGGCTCGTGGAAGCCGCGCGTGAACTTCTCCTTGGAGTTCAGCTTCCAGCGGGCGCACATGTGCGAGTTCCAGGACAGGAGGTCGCCCGCCAGGCGGCTCATCTTGGAGGCCCTGTCGAGCTCCGACATCAGGTCCTCCAGGTCGTCGACCCGGAGG
The DNA here is from genome assembly GCA_006783085.1 of Colletotrichum shisoi. Classification (NCBI taxonomy): domain Eukaryota; kingdom Fungi; phylum Ascomycota; class Sordariomycetes; order Glomerellales; family Glomerellaceae; genus Colletotrichum; species Colletotrichum shisoi. The sequence continues at coordinate 12,543 of PUHP01000818.1, read as the reverse complement.
GCATTATCAGTGCAGGGGATCGTCAGCCCGATGTCTCCCAGGCTGTTCGTCGCCCAAGTGGCTGCGTATCCCTCGATGAGCGCGTCGATGTCCCCGTCGAGGAGAAGCTGGAGCCGGGCGGCCAGCGCCGGGTACTGGGACGGGGTGTAGAGGCCCATGCGGATGACACCCTTGACCATGTTTTGATCGATGATACCCAAAGGGATAGCGTCGCTAACTGGGACCGGGATGGGCCGGTATTTGAGATCGTCGATGAGGCCGTAGATCTTAGACTCTAGCTGTGCGGCGGTCGCGTTGGGGTTCTTCGCGGCCAAGACGCACGCGTCCGGCTTCTCGAAACAGGTTCTCAGGAAGCCCGAGAACACCTTGTCGGTGTCCGTTAGCATCTCCCAGGTCCTTGCGTGATTATGTTAGCCTTCGTGTCGCATCTGGATGCCATGGAAGACGGGAGGGGACTCACTCGCCAGCCCACCATTGCTGGGGATTCGTGACGCCATCGAGCACCAGTCTCTCCACTCGGTCGGGGTGCAATGCCGCCGCGGTAGAGCCGACAACAGTGCCATACGATATTCCTGAGCGGATTGTTAATGATTCGTGGTCAGAAACATTGCAGCATCGGCTTACCCCAGAAACGAAGCAACCGATCGCCCCCAAGCGCGTCGACGATTTCCCACGCATCCCTCACCGTGTACATGGTGCCGACCAGCTCGGCTCCTTTGTCTTTGGCATACTCGTAGCACCTCTGCGCTTCAACTTCCGCGAAGGCCCAGTTCCTGCCAACGTTCATCCTGTCATCGGGAGTGACGGCCATGTTGACTTGGGGGACGTCGGTGACGCTTCTGTTCTGCGACTTGTCGGAGCAAAAGAGCGGCATGGTATCCCAGGTTCCTCTGGAGAGCGCGTCAGCTACACCCGAAAACGGCGATGGCACGCAACGGAGCGTCGGGTCTGGAGTCTTTACTCACCTCTGTTCCCATCCGATGAGATCGAAACCCTGGCCAGTGATACTACGAACGAATTAGTGGCCTCGTTCCGCCAGAGAAGCACCACGGGATACTTGCATCTGCATCGTCTCGCTGAGCGCGGCCATCGACAACCTCCCAGAGTCGGTAGGCCCTCCGAAGTGCAAAATGACATTGCCCTTGGACGGTTGCTTCAATGCCGGAACCTTGATCACCTTGAGATCAAGTGTTGCAGTCGAGTTGGGCTCGGCATAGTCCAGCGGAACCGTGACGTTGCTACACTCGATGGGAACATGGATCTTCTGTCCTATCAGGGAGAAAATCTCATGAACGTCGTCACATCCCCTCCATTCGATGGAGGCGTGATCTGATGCGGATGTCGTCGTGATGAGTGCGGTGCCGGCCAGAACAGCAAGCAAAGACCAACGACTCAGTGGCTTGGATGTCAACATGGCTCTTTAGGGGTAGACTTGTGATAGAGGCTTTTGCGATTGAAGAGAGGATGAGTGGTTGCTGAATGATAAACTGTAGCGGGAAATCAAGCGTCGAAGGGAGGCATATATAGTCCTTCAACCTCCAGCCAACTCATATTGGATTCCCTGGTTGTTCTGTGTCTCAGGGTTGCTTGGAAAAGTCAACATCTGACGTCGGCCACTGCCATGCTGGGCCTATCGCAATGCGTATTGGAAAGCAACCTGGAGCAGGGCTTCTAGTGCTGACGAGAACGTCAACAGAGATGTCAAAGAATGCCCCAAAAGGGAAATCCAGGGTTGCTGCTCCAGTTACCTAAGCATTGAATAGCCACGCCCGCAATTTGCAAACGTTGATCGGGCGAACCCATCAGGTTCTCAGGCCTGCAGAGGGCGCAGCGGGGGGGGGCTTCAGCCCTACAGGATGCAGAAGTGGAATTGGCGGAATGTTTTGTTGGATGCATGGGCATCATCGATGACGCAGACAGAAGAGAGAAGTGAAAGGGAGAAGGGGAAGTTGTGCGAAGCCAAGACCTAAAGGCGTACCGCCATATGGGTGAGATTCCCATGCAATCGCGTCGTTTAGTAGTTGTACTTTGCATTTCCTCTTTGGGAAAGATTTAGGGCGGCAGATTGCTGCAAGGTACCGCACACGCACTACAGCAAGAAGTACTGTAGGGCTACCATTTACAAACCTAGGTAGGTACCTAATAATAGAAATGACCCCAAAATTCTACCTAGGTAGGTAGGTAACCATAAGAGCTGGTAGCGCCCGGACCCCCATTAACAAGTAGAGTGAGTGCAATTGGTGCGTAACTGTGCTAGATTTGACCCGAGTCTTTAATCTAAATGCCAAGATTGCAGCGGCAACAGTCTGAGTGACTACAGGCGGGGAAAGACAAGAGAGTGTTGTTCGTCAAGTGAAATCAAAATCTCCCACATGTTCTGCACTCAAAGATCAAAAAAAATGACATGAGAAATGTGCGAGCGGCTTCCCCGCCTTATCAGAATGTCTTCAAGAGCAGAAAGGAACGGCCACAGTTGCAGAGAAACCTCCGGCTACACCCCCGATGGCTCCCGCAATAGCAGCAAGAGTGCTGGCGATAATGCATCCTGTGTGATGTGTTGGCTTCACGTCGTGTGGTCTGCCACCCTTTGGCCAATGGCCGTAGACGGGGCGTGGCAGTATAGACAAGGGTGTCAAAACGCACCAAGTTCCATGCCAGCCTTTGCATATATCTCCCGGATGGCGACCTCTAAGATGTTGTCACAACAAGATGACGCCGTTAGTTGCAGGCAGCAACTAACGCCTTATATCTCGTAACACATACGTCAGGGCATCCGCTGCTGCCCCGTTGCCGGCTACACTATGCTTGTTCAATCTGCCGAACATTCGGCCGTATTCACAACTGCAACTCTTACTTCTCAGACAGTATGTTGCCAATAAAAAATGCCCCGACTTCGGGCGTAGCTTCAGGGGCGATTGGTTCTTTCCCTTGCATCACACATCAGTTGCAGTAGAACAGTCGGAGCCCGAATTTGTATGCGAGGAAGCAACAGACGCCGAGCTCAGCATCTGCTATTCTGCTATATATCTCATCTAGCTACTTGATAGTTGTGTCTCAAATGAATGTAAGAAGGTGATAGTTGACGTGGGAAATGAAGGAAAACTTGGCCAAGATTTGTGGAAAACAGAAAAAAAAAAAAAGGGGGGGGGGGGGGGAGGAAAGGTTGCATTAAGCCTTTGGAGCCCAATGCTTCATGAGTACATGGACGACCTGGAGATGGGTCTGTGCCAGATCCTAAGCAGCACGCTTCTGAATGCCGCACTTCTTCAAGCACTCGTCCACCTTGATAGCCACTCCCTTGGGAATGGCATTTCGCACCTTGTCAATGTCTTCGCCGGCGATGGAGTTTCCGAAGGAACGCGCAATGACATCGTCGCTCAGGGCAAAGGTTTGGCTTGCGATGAGACCCACGCCTGCCTCCTCAGAGGTAAAGGAGACCGCGACGGAGGCGGGACTGCACTCCGGATTGACCTGAGTGTGGAAGGCGCCCTGAGGGAAAACAGTCATCTGACTGGGCCCAAGATCGGCGCGAATCACTCGCGGCTTGCCGTCGGGCCCGACCACCCCGGCCTCGGTGACCATTTCGGTGAGAATGCGCCCGGAGACCACGGCGAACAGCTCGCTGGCTCGCGGGTGAGTGTGGAGGAAGCTCATGCTGCAGGCTGTTGTTTGTGTGTTAAATGCCTGACGAGGAGTTGGGTCTGAGGTTCGCAATTACCAGGAATCTCCGCAACCGCCATGCTGCCGCCCAGACCAGTCAGGGCAGGGAAGGTCTGGCGGTTGGCGAAGAAAGACTGGGACTTCTTGAAGTCGAAAACAAAGTCTTCGTCGCCCGGAAGAAGACGGTAGCGGTCGACCGCACTGTTTTTCTTGTCAGAATACGCCTCTACTGTGCAAGGGCTCACATACGTGTCGGCAAGTTGCAATTGAGCCGTCAGACTGAGGCCCGTCGTCGACCCGTTGTCTCTGCGATGGGGAGCAGCAGCTCCCAGGGCAGACAGCGCCAGGGTGGCCGTGAAAACGGTGTTAACGACACTGGTGAGCATTGTCGGGTTTTGAAGGTAAGGATTTGGGATTTGAAATCGAAGGTGATGCTTGTGTGTTCAGAACTGAGTAAGCTGGATTTTACTCGTGCTGGTGGTTGTGCTTGCTGTGAGTTCAAGTCCGTCGATGACCCGTCGCGACAGATTCATATATATAGCGGTCGAAACCGACACAGAATCAACCATGATATCCTTTTGCGTGTATTCCAAATATCTCCATTTCGACTCAATCACATCAGCATGCTTAACCCTCATGTGGATAAACCATGATGGTTGCTCTGTGCTTCAATCAATATCGCCCGTCACGCAGCCCAGCTTACCGCACGCAGGCTGACGAGCGCCCGAGAGGTTAGGAATGAAGATTTTCACCCGAATGGCTGGCGTAATTCGACTGGTTCGTATTCGTGGCAGGCGCAGCATCACCGATTCACCCTTGGGGGGGCGTTGAGGCTGGGTCTGACACGCTGACGTGGGATGTCCCACGGGGCCGGTTTGGCTCACGGAGCGGGACCGGACAACTCGGATAGTTCAATGTCCGTCGTCTGGGCGAGCTTAATTCGACGTGTTACACGGTTCTCTCACCTGTTTGACTCAACTCAATTGGGCCGTTGACCAATTCCGGGTTTCGAGTCCAATCATGCTCGAGAACACACGACAATTGGGAGAGAAGCTAAGCTGAGTTAACATGGCTTAGCACAGCGGTTCCATTTTTTTATTTGAGTTGATTGCATTCCACGTCCCGTACTACATCACCGAGCACGGCTTGGAATGCAATACAGCGATGCAGGCAAGAACTGACCGACCTTTTATTCCACACGACAAGGACGACCACCAGTTCGGTTGGACGTTGATGCCTAAAGCCTTCCACATTGCAAAAAAGAGGCGATGTAAGCTCGTTTGCCTCTTCTGCTGTCATGTCCGGACCGAACCAAGGGGACATGACAAAATGAGGCTTTCTTGGGTCCTGTGAACCAGTACTGGTAGTTTCCGCGGGCATTGAAGATGGGGATCATCTCCCAGTAAGCTCGCACAGCGTCCCAAAATGCTTCGTAACTGATTGTGGAACCGTCGATACCGAAAGCTGGAGCTGGCAACAGAGATGACGGGTAGGCCGGGATGGGCTTTGATGACGTACCATGTCACGACACCAAAGGTGCCTCCGCCACCCTCCCCGCAGAGCCCAAAACAAGTCGCTGTTCTTTGTCTCAGTCGCAGTGATGAACCTACCATCAGGCGTCGCGACGTCGATGCTGAGGATCTGATCGGCAGCAAGACCGTACAATGGGCTGATAGGGGAGAGTGCCCGCCGCCGGCAATGTAGCCTCCCCCGAAGCCGACAGTCTTGCCCTCTCCACCAACCACAAGAACACCATGCGCATCCGCAGCTTCGTAAAGTCCGTACGAAAGAACCCCTGCGCCGACCTTCATTGCAGACGCTGCGTACGTTGTGGTGTTGTAGTGTTTGTAGAGCTCTAGTCCTCTCAGCTTGTTCGTCCGGGTTGACAGAGCACCAGACCCAAAAGATCGGCCGTTAAAGTCGTGACCGGTATTTTTGACCACAGGGCGCAAGTTTTGAGTGCGGGCGAAGTTGACCGCAAGCTGTGTCTGGGCTACGTCGGTCGCTTCAACGACATACTCTGGATATCCTCCCAATGTGCAATCGATGGAATAGTTCCCAAAAGGGAGGCATATGAGTCCTTGATAGAGGGGGCTCATGACCGAGGTTGGGTCGGAGATGCTGGAGACGTGATGCCGGAAATTATGGGACTGAGGCGTCGAGAATCATCTAACAGAAAGCGCGTTGAAAAGGTGATGAGTTCTTGAATGAGGAAGTCTTCATATAACTCTGTGTAGTTCTACCGCCCTTGCTTTTATTCTCATGTAATACTCAATAAGAAGGTCAATGGCCCGCTCTTTGAAGTTGTAGGCTACTTTGAGACGATTATCCCTGCTGTGTTGTGTTTGTGCTTGTGAAGCAAATTCGTCAGTAGCTTTCAACTAAATATTACGAACAATGAGTGCGCCAATGCCGCCAAACCTCGTTGCCGCCAAACCTCGTTGAGGTCCTTCATGTTCCATTTGTATGCTTACCCCATCGACTGCCAGTTTAACGTCAGCATGTACCAGTCCACCTTTCTTCCGCTCTTCAACACTAGTCCGTCCGTTGGCCAATGTCTCAAGTGCATCTCTAATCTTCCCACCCCGCTAACTCGCAGCCGGTGGGATACGGACCTGGGCCAATTGCCGTTGTGCTTCTCAGATTCTCGCCGTCTTAGCAGCGGAACGGATCGGACAGCGAGTTTCCCACCCAATTTCATAGGCCAGCTCGCTTCAACGGAGCTTGTTCAAAGAGCGCTCGGCCTGTATGGAACTAGCAAGGAGTCTTCAAGCGCGCCGGAACTCTATTTGTACAGGCATCGAGCGGTAGAGTGTTCTTCAGCCACTTTGACATGCGAAGGTGCTAGCAGAGGCTTTGGGGTATACCTATCGACTGTAAGATCTGTAGCAGGGCTTGTGGCTGGATCTGTAGCCTCGGTATTCAAAGCCAAACACTGCTGATGGAGCATGAGAGGCTTCTTAGGAAATCAGCAACTGACGATTAAGCGAAACTCACACACGCCAACTCTAGAACTCAGTCCCTGTTTTCGTTTCTAGTCGGAGGGCAATTTGCGTATAGTCGAGTCTGGCGTCAGTAGCTTCTACATCCACATCCACCGCATCCAACAATCACACGCATCTTCAGATTTTTCACTTCCTACACCTGCTTCTCTTCCGAACCTCCAACTCACGGACAATTCGAAAATGACAGATAAGAAGATCATCCCCATTTTTGGTGCCACGGGCGCCCAGGGCGGTGGCGTCGTCAACACCTTCCTCAACGACCCGGCCTCGAAGTCGGAGTGGACGGTCCGGGCCGTGACCCGCGATGCGTCAAAGGACAGCGCCTAAAAGCTCCGGCAGTTGGGTGCTGAGGTCGCCGTGGTGAGAAGGGCTTGATTTGAAAGAATGCCCGCTTATGAGCAAGTTAGGCTGACGCGGCGCTTGATCTACGATGGTGGCTGCTATGGGTTCGAGCCGTTGGATGAAAGCCTGGTCATCCTCGAGGACAAGCCGACTACCTGTCTGGAGTTCATTCGGAACTTGCCTGCCTTCAAGGACTTGAAATAATCTCTGAGTACAGACTTCGGAGTTTACCTTATATCTGCATGTTGGAAATGGATATGAGACTTGTAAGTCGATGCACTTATTGCTACTGTTTAGGCAGTGGAAGCCTGTGCCAACGCACACGTCTCCCTCAAACACACAAGATTGCGATCCGCCGTGGCGTCTGGGAGGTGTGTTCCCGTGATCCGTGTGAGCGAAACAAAAACAAAAAACTACTGAACGCCCCCCCCCAAACCCTCTCCAGGTACTCCTCGATACGAGTGGGCTGGAAGTCGGGCAACAGTTGGTTCCACTCGTCCGAAACTGCCCACGCGTCCCTCGCCAAGGAAACGGTGGCGCCGGTTGCGACCACCTTTGTGAACCCTGCGAGTTCCTCCGGGGACATGCCGGGCAAGTTCAGCGGAGGGACGAAGTTTGTCTTCACGATGCCAGCCTTGAGATCCTCCAGCTTCAGCCTGTCGACCTCAAATGTTTTTCCTAAAGGGCGTTCCGTTAGTGATTTTGCTCGTAGTTGTCCAGGATCAAGATAACCTGCCTCGGAACTTTTCACCCAGCTTCAAAAGCTCACCAACGGTAATTTTCTGGCCGCTGATACCACCGACGACGGGCCACTCCCCGTCATACTCGACCGCCCGAGTGGTCACCTCCGCAATGTCCTCAACGGTGGTAAAGGTAACCTCCGCAGTCTCCGAGCCTTCCAGTATAAAGGCCGTGCCTTTATCAAGGTCAAGGAAGCTCGGGTTCTCGATCGGGTAGTGCTTGGCAGTCTGGTGAGGGTACGCGAGGAGATTCATGAAAGCGCCGGGCTGGAACAAGGTGTACTCGATGACCTGTTTTTCGCATTATACAATGATGAAAAATATCGATTTTTCATGTTCCAGACTTACTTTCGTATCCTTGTTGACTTCCTCCAGATACCGTTTGACCTCCAGCTTGTTGGCATACCATGGCACATACTCGACCACCTTCTCCAACAAGGCGCCCCTTCATTCAACGCCGTTAGCATCTACTTTGACAAAGTCATGGAGAGAAAAGAACGAGCAGTCGCCACTCACGTTGCCCATTCGCTAGGGGCGAACCGCTGAACCCCCGCCTCGATCGATGCGTCGATCAACCGCTTCGCAGTCTCGGCTTCAGGGTCCGTATGGGCCACAATGAAGGATATGACCGTCTGCGTGCCATTGAGAACCTTGACCAAGTCTGCCTTGTCCTGGTACGTGGTCTGAACCCATGTCACTCCGGGGAAGGAGGGCAAAGAGGAAGGGTCCTGGAAGATGGTCAGAGAGCAAGGTCCAAGGATGACAATTTTTCGCAGGAACGTTTCTCAAAAAAGTGCTTTACAGTTCTCTTACCTTTCGCACTAGACCGAGGACCTCATGCTTCCCGGTCCTGGTCAATCTGTCGATGACTTGGAGGGCCAGCTCTAAGTGAGAATAATGGTTAGTTGGGAGATGAGACAGCAAGCAAGGCAGAACCCACTTCCAGATGCGCCCGCGATGGCAACCTTGACCATTTTGGCGAGTTTCTGAAGATCAAGATAAGGTATGAACTCGTGCTGTTGTTGCTGCTGTTGAAGTATTGAGGTCGATGGTTCGGTTTGAGGATTTACTGATGCTTTGGGTTGCAACAGGGGAAAACCTGAAGAGACCTTGAGTGTCAGACTGGGGTTTTATACCAAACGGGAGCAGGTGGAACATTGACTTTCATGTTCCCTTTGCTACTATGTAATATCACTGACGTAAGCACGTCGGCGTAAGCATGTCGGCGGGAAATCGAACACGGTCTGATGCCTATCGAGAGATGGCGGAGTTCCGCCCTTGGGGTTCTGGGCCGCAATGCGGCCCGCTGCCCGCCACGATGTCGTGCGGAAGGATTCCTACCCACACAAGCCCGTAAGCACAGAAGGCCAAAACTCCGCAATCTCACTCCCTATGACAATCGATGTCATTGGAGTCAGTGTCCGCCTCGGGTTAGAGCATCACGGAGCGAGTGACTCTTCCGCAGAACGTTCCCCCGTCACGGAATCCAAGTGGACCAACCGGAATCTAGGTCGAAAACTGGTGAACATCATCCTGACGAGGGGCGAGGAGTACGAGCCAAGTGATATGGTGAACTAGATTTTCTTTCACAGAAAGAATAGACAGAATGGTTACTCGTACCATTCATCTTTGTCTCGATTTCCAGGGTCAAGAAGTCTGTGTAATATATACGGGATAGCAGCCCATCGAATCGTATAGCTTCGCCAGGACCTCGAGATGATAGTGATGATCAGCAACTTTTCAACAATTGACCGTAATTCAAGTTAGGAACTATATAACGGGTTACTACTGACACTGGTTACAGTCTCACAGTCCCTTCAGAATATCCGCAGCCTTCTCTGCGACAGCATATACGGTCGATTGCAAATGGCAGGCGGGGATCAAGGGGATGATACTGGAGTCAACGACCCTCAGCCCCTCGACACCGTAAACGCGAAGCTCGGGGTCCACGACCCCGCCGTGCTCCAACGGCTGCAGGCTCGTCGTACCGCTGGGGTGCGCAAAGCTGGCAAACAGAGAGTCCCGGATGGCCTCGGCGATGGCCTCGTCCGAAGTGACGTTGGCGCCCGGGACGATCTCGACGGCCTCGCGGACGCCGAGGGTAGGTCCCTCCCAGACCTTGCGGAATGTCTTGACGCCGAGAACGGCGACGTCGAGGTCGATGGGGTTTTGGAGCACGCCGAAGTCGATGACGGGGGGCACCGCGGGGTTCGGGTCGGTGGTGTTGATGTTGACGGTGCCGCGGGAGAGCGGCTTCTGGAAGGAGATGGCGCCCCCCGAGAAACCCCCGAATGGGATCTCCAGCACGCCGGCCTCGGGGCTTCGGTAGAGCTTCGCAAGGCTCTCACGCTGGGCGAGGAAACCTTCGAGCAGCTCAGGATGCTGAGAGTAGATTGGGGGGAGGAAGTCCGCCGCGTTCTGCGCCTCCACGGCAGCCGTCAAGCTCTCGAACTCGGAGGTGATGTCTTGGAGAGAGAGGAAGATGATGTTGTTGCCGCGGGCGTGGGTAAAAGGACCGGTGCGGTTGGCAAAGTACTCCGCCTCGGACGCGTTGAAGAAGGCAGGGTCATTCATGGCCTCGCTGCCAAGCTCAGGGGGGTTGCCATCTTGACAACGTCAGTAGCTGGCTTATGGATGACTTGTTCAGAAAGTGTGCGGAGATCAACTCACATGTATACAACAACAGCATCCACGGGTGATCCTGGTAGTTGGCCCCAACTCCGGGGAGGTCTGCGACGACGTCGATGTCCAGAGACTCGAGCAGCGAAGCGGGCCCGACACCACTTTGGAGGAGAATCCTGGGCGTCTGCACGCCCCCGGCAGCGAGAACAACCTCCTTCTTCGCCTTGATCAACGCCGTGGCATTGGTGTCCCGGGAAAGGATGTTCACGCCGACGGCCTTCTTGTTCTCGAACTCGATCGTCGAGGCGAAGTGCCTGACGAGCAGGCTGAGGTTCTTTCGAGCCCCCGCGACCGGGTCGTAGTAAGCAGTTCTCGAGGTCGAGCGGGTGACATTCTTCGGGTCGTGGTTCTGGGGCAGCAGTGCCAGGCCGACGTTGTTGCCCCCGGCGCCGTGGTCATCGAGCACGGGGACTCCTACGTCGTTGATCCAGGCCTCTCTCTGCAGATCTGGAGAGCGGATCAGTATTTAGCGGTGCCCGTCCAACTTGCGGGATATCTCTGCTGTGCGTACCTTTGTCGGGCCATTGCCAGGATGGAAAGCCAACTTGAACAGGTCCTTGGCCGTACGTGCTTTCGTCGTAGCTGTAGTTGTACCTCTCGACGTATTCGGGTGCAGGAAGGGTGAAGGTGGTGGACTAAGCGTCTTGCTCGTTAGTTTGACGACGCCCCTCGATCTAGCAGCCGGTGTCGTCCGACCTTTTTGAAGTAGTGAGACAGGCTCTCCCAGTTCCAACCGGGGTTGCCCAGCTCCTCCCACGCATCGTAGTCGGCTTTCGAGCCTCGGTCAAAGGCCATACCGTTGACCGTGGATCCACCTCCAACAACTGTGCCGGTCTGAACGCCGGAGGTTCTGTTGTTGAGGCCAGGCTGCGGAACGGACATGAACTGGATCAAGTCGTTGGGGTGGAGGTTGGCCGAGTAGTATGGAATGGCTACATCCCACGAATCGTCGAAATCGCCATACTCCACGACCAGGACAGTGACTATCGGAGCCGGAGAGTGAGCATTGGGTTGGGACAGACCAGAACTTGGAGTCTTTCTGTACCTTCGGGATCCTCAGTCAGGCGGTTGGCAACGAGCCAACGACCAAACCACTAAGGCCTCCGCCCACGATCACGTAGTCGTAGGAGTCGCTGAGGCCTGTTGCGTTGCGTCTCGCGAATTTGGCAGATGCTGGAGCGGCGGTAGCCAGGTGGAATTGACTCGAGATGAGCGCTGTTAAAGCAGCAGCCTTGAAGCCTCGAAGAACCCTCATCATGTCGTCGTCGTCGTCGATCGGAACGGCAGTACGTAGACCGGAGGAAGATAGGGTCGCTGAAGAGCCTTTTCGATACTCGTGGGCAGCATCCCGACCTTTTGAATAGCCAGGAGTGCGCCATTGTATTCCGTTCGGACCCCCCCTGTTGCCTCCGGACAACTGCACAAACATTGCCTAGCTCAAGCACTCGCGTGCTCTTCAACGGCGCCAAAACCTCCACTGCGACCATGAAGACAGGGTTCACCGGGCAAGGATCGATAAAGTGCCAATTTTCGAGGGCCGGACGCCGGCAGATAGGGCAATGCCGCCCGATGCAGCTGGCTTGCGTGCCGAACCCATATGTCTGCTCATAGGTCAGGACGCACAAGTACTCGACGACCCGCAGATGACCCCAGATGTCACGAGTTAGAGCACACAGTAAGGCATAGGAGAATATAGGAGAAAGATGCTTGATTCTAGAAATAAGGAAGGGAACAAAATGCTACTAGATATATACATATAGGCACGTAAAGGAGCACGTAACAGGACTAATTCAGGGAGCTTCTAATATACAAGGATATTCCTATAACACACCCCCTAGTTATTTAAGTAATTAAGAAATTAAATCCTTTATACTAACGCATAATAGCTCTTTAAAAAACAATCCCTTAGATACTTATGTAATTAATAAAAGAGTATAATTAAGAGTAGGAATGTTGTAGTATATTATATTACCTTTGTTAACGTACATGCATAGTAAGTCGGCCATCATAGTGAGTCGGCCACCTCCTCCTACCCTCTAGCTATTTATGTAAGTCAATCAAGCAGCATCGTACGAAATCAATTAAAACTACTCATCATCCTCTTCTTCAGAGGT
>PUHP01000817.1:0-11359 GCA_006783085.1 Colletotrichum shisoi | reverse complement strand
CCCCCCCCCCTCCCGTAGTGCCAAGGACGCCGTAAGCGTACAGAACGACCTGACCTCGTCCATGGGCGCTCTGTTCGACGTGTGGAAGAACACGCAGGCCGATTACCTGTCGGAAATATTCTCCGGAGCCAATGAAACGACGCTGGAAATGCTCGATTCTCTGATCCGGGACGGCATGATGAACATGGTGCCCGTCGACATCAACCTATCCGGGATGGTGAAGCTCGTCCAGAAGATCATGTTTGGGCAGATGATCCCAGTCGCCTGGGCTGTCGCGCCGGCCGAGTTCACACCCTTTGTGCTGTAAGTCGGAGTCCTCCTCGCGTCACGTTTTTTTCTTCTTCTTCCCACCTCTTCTTTTTGCTCTCCCAAGTGGCAGAAAGAGAGGATTGTCTCATCATCGCCGACTAACCCCTTGCCTGGCCTTATAGCAAAACTGGCGATCGATGCTCGGATACCCGGCCCGAAACCTTGGATCCCTACATGACACAAGACACGCACAAGAAGTCCGGCGTCTGTTGGAACGGAAACCAGTTCTACGTTCTCTCCGTTGGGAGGGAAGGGGTTGATGTGCAAGGCGATACCCCCGGCCTCGCGAGATCGGACCCGCCTTTCCAACCGCTGTCCGGTGGCACGAACGACGTGCTCGACGGCAGGAACTGGGCCGGCATCACGTTGGAAGACATGGTCATCAGCTCGTACAGCGGTTATCTCAAGAATGGCAACCGAAACGGCTACAACGTTTCCTTTGACGACAGCGACGGGACGGTCGACGAGCTGATGCTGGCAGACGGCGTGCGGACTCCCGGCTTCTTCTCGCTCCCCGTTTGCACGAGTGTTTGGAACACCCTGATGCAGATAGCTGGGAGCCCGAGGGGCAAGAACTACTATCCTTGCGGTGTTGAGGTCGAAAAGACCTTCCCTGCAAACTGAATAATGGGAGCTGGATCTCCAATGCTGGCATGATATACCTTGGTAGCGGGACTCGGGTTTTAAGGATTTTTAATAAAAAAAACTAGACATAGTCAATAAGTAAAATACAGTCAGCCCTAGGCCTAGGAGGACGGACATCCCATCGGCATCAAAACGATGGATCCAAATATAAACTAATTGTACACGCATGAACCAACACGTTTGACAAGTCATCTCCGGCCCCATAACCCGGTGCGGTTCTCAATCACCTTACTTCTTAATGTTCTCCCATTTGCAGAAACTCCTGTTCCGTATCCAGACGGACTTTTGGTTAAACACGAGCGTAAGCCATGAGACCAGGCTCGGCAATAAGCTTGGGCAGGTATGCCAGCAGACGAATGGCCGCAGCAACAATCGACCCAGCAGTCGCGATACCGTCTTCCAGGGACAGGCCGGGCGCAATGAACTCCTTGCAAATATCATCGAGGTCTATGTTGCCGACTTACAAGTTACGCCGGGCCCTGGCCTCGTTGAAGGACGTCCTTGATAAGCGCCGCCGTCAAGGGGTTGAAGAGCATGGTCGCGTGGCCGTAGATGCTGCCGGCAGGTCGTCCGGGGCACACAGATTAGACCTCGATGTTGGTGACGCCAACGCGGCGGGCATCCTTCAGGTGAGCAGAGGCAGCCGTGCCTTGCTGGGGCTCCACAACCTCGTCAAGGAGGGCGGTGTAGAACGTCGTTGTTGGGACATAGGCATCGGCGCCACCGCGAGCGCGGAGTGTGTTGACGAAGACGGATGTGTACTGCTGCTCGATGACGGAAGGATCACAGGGGGCGTCGAGGGCACCGTTGCCCGGTGAGAGACAGAGAACATTGGCAGGGACGGTGCCGTGAAAGTCGGGCGAGACAGGGAAGAAGTTGGAGACGGCGCTGCGGGTAGACGGCCAGAAAGTGAACGCCCACTGGGTGTCGAGGCCGCCCTGGGACCAAGAGATGATGCTCGAGTTCTTGTTGGTGACGCCGTTGATGCAGTTGATGGCGTAAGCGACGTATCCCGAGTTGACCTGGGCGTCATTGAGGAGAGCACCTGGGATATTGAGCCAGACTGGGTCGGCGTAGGGAGCATTGGAAAGAAGCTTCAGCAGGTTCGGGCTGAGCGTCTCTCCGCCGTAAACACCAGTTTCCGGGATGAAGATGACCGGGGGCTTCTTCCCGTAGGTGAACGTCTGCGGAACGAAAATCACCTGGCGTAATTGTGACTCTGTGAGCGTGTGCGGGGCATCGGCCGGGTCCTTTCTAGGCCAGATGGCCTTGGCTGGGTTCCGAGGATAGTTGTTGTTAATAGAGTCGATTGCGTTGATGGGCGCAAGTTGCAACACGCTTGCTCGCATTGCCGGCAAGGTCCAGAGAACCCAGAAGACCGGTCCCAAGGAGCCCCTGGAAACTGGAAAGGAGACCAGATGGAATGATTCCCTGGCTGATCTGACTTTGTACCTTGCCATAGAAGTCTCCCGTCCCGCCGCCTGTGTTCCAGATAGCTCCCGGCTTCGTTTGAAGTTCCGCCGCGTTGAGAACTTTGGCACCGGTCGGAGGTTTGGTTCCAAGAACGCCGGCCAGGAGCTGGACGTAGTTGGCAGGGAGAGCCAGAAGCTTCGCCACGGCACCGACGGTGTCGAGGAGCCCGGCTGGGGCGCCATTCGTGGATTGAAGCAATACAGCAGTAAGCGCGAGCTGCTGAATTGGTATACGCATTGTGCTTTGTAGAATAGGCAAGATGAAGGACAGAACGGCAAGCCTAGAGTATGAGACGGCAGAGATTAAGAGAATTAAGCGAGTGAATCGTAATAAAACCACCGACCAGGAGGTTAACGTGTAAACGATGTAGATGGCCTCTGGGGCTGTTTTTAACCCCCGCAACTGGGCTACTTTTTTCTTTTTCATCTTTTCCAAGGCTACACAGTCGGATCTCGAGTGGCATGAAGTTCCCGAGACTAACGTCTGTTAGACCCCAGAGCGGATTTGTGCTTGCGAGCTTCTTGCTCAAACCGGGCTGGTGTCGTGGGCGAATTCTCCCCGGAAAGATTGTTGATCATCAAGCTAAATTAGCAAAATTGCCGATCCAAGGGGCAGCGGAGAACATCGAGTTCCCCGTTTTCTCTCATGATGTCTCGTACACAAGGGTCAAAGAGGCGGTTAGCGTGGCTTCTGCTTCTCAAATCGGAATCGCAAGGGCTCTAGTGCGGGAGCTGGGGAGCATCCCGTCCAACCGTCCGGCGCAACGCAAAGACAATGTTTGTTTGGTCTCTAATACCATGCCGCTTATTTTTTTCTCCGATGACCCGAGGTCTCTTTGGAGTGACCGTTAGCCATGTCGAAGCGCCACAGCCGAGCGCCGGCGGCCACCTCGGCTGCCCAACTTGTTCAACTACCCACGTCAACAAGGAGTCGGCGTCAAGCACAAGCATCAGTATGAAGAGCTGATGGCCTTCTTCTTCTTCTTCTTCTTCTTCTTCTTTTCAACAGCATTTGTAATCTCTGTGCCTGATACCTTCATGACAGCCCTTGACTAGGTTGTCAAAGTTCTGCGGTTTCTTATCTGCTGGGTGGTCTTGCAAGTGAATCCAGCTCAACGGAAGATCATCGCCTGCTGCTATGCTATCTTCGACATCGTCGAATGATCCGGCCATGTTATCATAGTTTGAATTAGAGTTCACTTTGAGCGGGTGCGGATATATATGCTTGCTTCCGTGTCAGGCACATTTTGCTTAGATGACAGATATAACGGGGCTGTCAAGTACCTACCAATGCGTCCCAAAAGGTCACCAATTCGACATGATCAATGTAACAGGCCGATAACAGGTCGACGTGTGACTGTTTCGGTATGGGCACCGTGAAGGTGGGTGAAAGACTGAGGCAAAAGCAGAGCACAAAGGACTGTTCACTCGTGCTACAGGGGAACTTCGGCTCCTGGAGAAATGGCCAGTAGTAGTATTACTGACTTTCCCACCCACTGCTCAGGTTCGTTACTCGCTTGGTTCGCAGACGCCAGTCACAAAAAGACGCGAAAACACTGCTTCAGTCTCTATCTTACACGGAGGCTCTCATGGGTCCTCGGTTTTGTACGGGAAATAGAGAAAGAAGACCCGTCAAACTAAACCCAATCAATTCCTTGCGCTTCGCACCAGCCGTCGGTGCGTTCAGGATCATAAGCGTAACCAAAGTTCTCGGCCGCATCAAAGTTGCAGACGTTGACATTGAAGTTGCACAGCCGAATCGGGTCCAGAGTGAGGCCCTTTTCCGTCAATGTTTCCCAGGGGTTGGTCAGCTGCTCATAGTCGCTCTCGTCGAAACAGTCCGTTGGGCCCTTCAATACCTGCTCCTTGGTCAGGCCGTACGTCTGGATCAGCTTCTTCGCCAGCTTGTTCTCCGGCTTGCTGCTTTTCCGCTTCTGGAAACGGCGCTCAGTCCACTTGCCGTTGGGCTGCTTCTCGCAAAAGATGGCATCCATCGTGGGGTTGCATCTGGTCCTGTTGAAGGTCCTGATGACGTACACGTTCTGGGACTGCATGAGAAGTCCCATAGCGTTGGTGCTGATGGATTTATACATCCAGTTGTCGACGTCGTCCTGGGTGATGTTCTTGTCGCGGGAGAGGAACACGCCGCCGGTCAAGACTTTGTTGATCCCCCACTTCGGGTCGGCGATAGGGGCGTCGATGACGGTTTTCGCATACTCCCCGATTGCTTTCTTGTACTCGTCAATCTTGGAGCCCATCTGGTTGGACAGGTCGCTCCACCTGATGAACTGATCGCCCCCCGGCGGTGGTATCATCATGCCACTGCTGATGATGCCGCCGCCCTGAACACCACTGGCCCAGGCGCCTGCAGTGGCGCCGTATATTGCGGTTGTTGGAAACGCATTGATAATGCCGTTGACCCATGCAATGAGCATCTTCCAGCCTGTGACGTTGTCCTTTTTTGCCGGCCAAAGGTCGTTGACAAGCTTGCCGAGCTTGAAACTAAGAATCGTGGCCGTATATGTCAAGGCGAGATTCAAGTTGTTGACGTAATTATTCCATCCCTGAATGCCCATCAAGGCATACCTTTGGAAGTTAGTTTCTATCAGAACATGGAGAAATTTTCGGTGGAAGACAACATACCAGCCGGGAAGAGTTACTGGAGAGCATGGCTGGCCAGCATTACACCACGAGTTCACGCCGCAAAAGAAGTTCGGGGCACCGAGGTAGGCCCCCAACGCCTGAACATTGTCGTAGGGATACTCCGTGTAGTGCTGTGATGCGTTTGCCAGAAACACATCAACGTTTTTCTCAACCCAAGTTGTATTCGACAGCTCCCCTGGGTCGCAATCTGGATCCTTGGGATCTAGACTAGCAGCAATACCACGGTCCGGAACCTCAGAGCCGAGGGGTGCCGCCTTTACGCCACTCAATGCTAAGACGGCACTTGCGACAAAGAGTTTGAACAACATGGCGAACGTGTGCGTAACCCGACGAAAAGTACAAGTCTAAGATTGCAAGCCAGATATACCGGCCAAAAAAAAAAAAGAATGTCAAAACGACTGTGGTGAAACGGCAACTCTGGCCCCGGCGAGTATGACAGAATTAAATCTCTTTCGGACGTGACGGTTTTTTTTTTCGGATCCCAAAAGACATGTATAAGTAATTTCTACAGAGTAGAATCAAACGTCTTCTCGCCATTATCAGCGCTTCGGCGTCCACGATGAAGCTCACGATCTAACTGGCAGACGTAATGACGTGATAAGACGTACGGGTCCGGAGTTTGATCTCGCTCAAATTGTATGACTCGGTGTGGCAAACCGCGCCGCTCGGTGGAATTCTCTAGATATTCGAGGTATGATTAGTTTCATGACGTGATCCGGATTATTCCACTTGGTTACAATCATGCCTAATTGAGAGTGGCCCCGAGGTCCGATAGCTTACGCTCCGTTAATTCATGATAGGTCAATTGTTTATCTTAAGATCGTCTTAAGGTTGCGGTGCCCTGGAAGTGCCGGAGCCGCCGCCAGCAACATGCTTGACTGAATAGCACCTTTCGAGTATTGTCAGTGTCGATCCTGGATTAGAGTTAGCCACAACTTACTCAGTGGTTAAAAAATACGACTTCGATCACGGATATCCGCTATGGCGACGGCAACTTGAAAACGAAAAATCTTTCTGATGTAGCTCCATGACCGGGGAAATTCGACAATTCCCTGTCCATTCCGCATGCCATACTACCATGTTATCATTGGGGGGCTATCTTTGGCGAAGACCCTGTGGGGGGGATGCGCGTCCCACGGCCTCCGTCCGCCATTGCGCCATACGATAATATCACCGTTTCGAGCAGCATCAAGTGTGATGGATTTTCACCATACAAGTAGTTGTTTATTCCCACTCAAGTTGGACAACCCTTTGGATTCCATTCCAAGTCTTTCCCCAGCCCTGTCTCCGTTCAAACCTTTTTTTTTGGACCCTCGTTATGAATCTCAAGGCCCTCTTACTCTTCGGAGCTTTTACTTTGCCTGTGCTCGGTAACAGGCACCGCTTCTGCTGGTGTGGGAGTCATCAATCCAGAGGTCCTGACCCCTGTCTTACAGCAGCCGCTTGTCAAAGATATCCCCAGGACAAGTTCTTTGGCGTTCAAGGAGGCGACCCATATGCGCCCACAATTTCCAAAATGAACCGCAAGTTGGGGAAGTGTTACAGCACACGAGCATGGCCAGTCATACCTCGGCCTTTCTTGGGCGGGGTAGAATTCGAAGAAGCATGCTTTGCTGCGGCTGCCGACGAAGAAGCTATGGATGCTTGTGACTTTCTCCCGGGCTACAGAACAGGCGTCAGGTCATACTGTTCCGAGGGTTTTAACTGAGACATATCCCAAGCTTGGTATTTAGGTAAGACCGGATTGCAGCACGAGACTCAAGATGAGTATCTGATAGAGAACGAAGCTGATTTGCATACTTACAGTCATAAGCGAGGCGTTGTCGAAGCTGTGATCGTGAAAATTCCCGATAGCCCGAAAGTCATCGTGGCCAAGAAGACTCGTGGGAGACGCCGTGTGCAGAAAGCTTCGGGAGGCCAGTCTTGGTAGGAAAGGAGTGGGATTTGGACTCAGATGCATGAGCCTGGCGGGTATCCAGGGCTCAAACACCACGGCGGGAGTCTGATGCGGCTGCCCATTGAAGTACTGAGAAGAGACCTGGGCTTTTTCGTTAATGAGGGCCAATTTCTTTGGCGTGTCTGAAAAGTTGACGGTTTTGGTGGGCTGGGAGTGGAAGAAGACGGTGGCGAGGATTTCAAGGATTGGTTCCCCCGTTGTCATCTCTAGCACGTTCCAAGTCTCGGACTTTAGTCACGTCGAGTACTTGTATTGCGGGTGAGAAAGAGCGGTTGTGCTTTCAATACCCCTTCCATAGAGCCTGTTGGTTCGGGGCCGCTTGTAATAGATACAACATTGTCCCTAAGTCATGCTTACATCTACTTGTGCGGATGAAAGTAAATACCAATGCGGTGACGCTCACCAACCTCCGTTACAATAATGATTTTGTCGCAGATAGGGGTCAGATATATATAGTCAGAACGGTCCATCTAATAGAAAGGGGGAATAGGGTAGCTAACGGGCCTATATATACCCGTCTGGAGCCCTAAGTCCCACACGTACATACGTACACGGATACCCTGTACGACAGATTTTGTTTACTGGAATCTCGAGAAACACATCTTTCACATACAAATGTGATTCGGAGGACAATCATATGCTTAGACCTCGGGGCTGGCTCGGCGTCCTCATGAACCGCAACCCAGCTTGAAGTGTACATCGTAATCTTCAAGGTCCACCCCCCCCCCCCAAAAATATTGTGCCTGGCAACGAGAGTTTAATCCCTCGGGCATCGAGTGTATGACCAAACGCTTGTTTGTCGTTGATTTTCATTTTCATTGGCTCAAACTCCAGGGGTCCACGGTCGGAAATGCACCCGGTCAAGGATATACCGTCGACAGTTCTGGCCCGTCGATCCCTGCAAGCTTCGAACGTTGACACGCAACCAACGCGCGTGCCCTCAACTCACCCAACCGACGGACGCCCTGCTGCTCTCGGCACGATGCCAATCTGCAGACAAGGCTACTAGCGCGTTGCGGTCCACGTTCGAGCCTCTCTGGCTGTCTTCCTCTTCTGGTTTTGTGTGGCCATCGTAACGATTGCACCATCCAACTCAGCAACGCCGGTGCCCCCTACGCCCGTCCGTCGTGACGAAGCACTTCACGAATGGACGGCCGGCTTGGCCTCTCAAGAAGGTAATGTGTCCTGGCTGGGTGGGCACTCACCAACGATAGCGACCTCTACTGTGCCACCAGACCACATCAGCAAAGTCTCTTGGCAAGCTTGGTGAAGAGTACAGAGTCCTGCCAATGCTTATATGAAGGGTTTGCCCAACAGGAGCTGGATCTCCATTCACCCTCTCGAGACCATTCCGTCGCGGTCATGGATAACTTCACAGCCATCGCCGAGTGCGAGAGGTCTTTTGGCCCAACAGCAACCGTTTGCAGCGATCGGTTTGACTTCACCCTCCTCTTCGAACAGTCTGTGCTGAACATCGGCCCATCCGCCGTCTTGCTCCTGGTGCTTCCGTTCCGGCTCCAACAGCTCTGTCGCCAGCGCCGGAAAGTTTTGCGACATCCCCTCAGCGCTGCCAAGATCGCAGCATGTCTCGTCTTTGGCGCTCTTCAGATTGCCCTGCTGACGCTTTGGACGAAAGCACCGCTCTCTAACCAAACCTCGATCGCCGCCTCGGTTCTGGGTGTTCTGGACGCTTTCGCGCTTGGTCTTCTCAGCTACACGGAGCATACCCGGACTATTCGGCCTGCTAGCACCGTTTGCCTCTACCTCGTTTTTTCCTTGTTGTTTGACGCAGTGCAATGTCGCACGCTATGGCTCCTCCCAGGACTGCACGACCTCTCGGTCGCTTTCACGGCAATGTTATCGGTGAAGCTTGTCATGTTCCTACTCGAGATTAAGGGGAAGCGCCGATTTCTCTTGACTGCTTTCCAGAGCCTGAGTCCTGAAGCGACCAGCGGGATTGTCTCTCGGGGGTTCTTCTGGTGGCTTAATGGCTTATTGGGGATGGGCTTCAAGGCAACCTTGTCTCCGTCGACTCTTTACGTCGTTGATGACGAGCTACGGTCTGACCGCCTCCTCCAGGGAATCGGTGGATACTGGGACGAGAAGACCGGGGGGGAAGAGTGTTCACTTTGGTTTTCGCTCTGCAAAAAAACGAAATCCGCATTTTTCCTGACGGCAATACCCCGACTTGCTCTGATTGGCTTCAAGTGCTCTCAGCCCTTTTTGATCAACAGAGTCATCAGATATGTTGATGGAGACCGAGGCTTTGATCCCAAGTCCTTCGGGTACGGCTTGATAGCCGCTACTGGGCTGGTGTATCTCGGAAATGCTGTGAGTTGTCGTCCTGACCCGGAGAGAACGGTGCTCCAACTAACTAACGCCTTGCATATCAGTTGTCGATGGGCTTTTACCAGCACAGACTCCTCCGCTTCATCACCATGATCCGTGGATCCCTGGTCTCCTTGATCATGTCAAAGAACCTCGAGATCGTCCCAAATGGGAGCGTGGATTCCTCGGCACCCCTCACGTTGGTTAGTACCGATGTGAGAACTATCTGCAGATCGTTCGAAGCCATCCACGAGGTCTGGGCGAACCCGATCGAAATCGGCATCGCCATCTGGCTGCTCCAGAGGCAGCTCGGCCTTGGAAGTATAGGCCCGGCCATCACGATTTTCGGTAAGCACGCAAAGCTTTTTTTTTTTTTCAAGCTCAAAGTACTGTGGACCCTAATTTCGATGCCCGCCAGCCTGCACAGTCGGCACGGCCAAGTTGTCGAAGCTCATGCCTCGAGCGTCCAAGATATGGAACGAAGATATCCAAAAGCGCATTACAGTCACATCGGATGTGCTTGGCTCTATCAAGGAGGCAAAGATGCTTGGGATGGTAGCGTTGCTGCAACAGGCAATCCTGGATCTCAGGATCTCGGAACTGGCCAGAGCGAAACGAAATCGTGCCCTTATCACGTACATGAACATGTTAGGTTAGATAAACTCCTACCCCTACTTTGATAACTTGTTAACGTGATACAGGCAATACCCCTTCAATGGTCGGCCCAGTCGTTACCTTTGGGATCGCAATCCTCGCCCAGAAAATCAACGCTGGACTTTCGCTCTCCACCGCCACGGTCTTTACATCCCTTTCAATCATCGGCCTCATCTCACAGCCTTTGGCTCAACTGATCGCCTCGGTCCCAGTTCTTGTATCATCCTTGGGGAGTTTTGAGAGGATCCAGGATTTCCTCGACCAAAGCACGGCGACATCGACTACAGCCACTCAAAGGGGCGTTTTATCAGTAGATCGTGCTGGCAACGGAACATTTCACCGTGGAGAGGGTTTCGAGATGGAGGCCGTCTCAGGGCAAGCTCTTCCCACGCCGAGGGATGTCGCATTGATTCAAAAAGGCAACTTCTCATTGAAGCCTGGTGCGGAACCAGTTCTACGCGGCATCAATCTCCGCATCAAGTCCTCTACAATGACTATCATCATCGGGAGAGTGGGATCGGGGAAGACCACTCTGCTTCGAGGGCTTTTGGGGGAGCTGTCATCAACCGGGTCGGTCAGAACCTTGGAGGGAGCTGTGGCTTACTGCGCGCAAACGAGCTGGCTCACCACCTCCACCATCAAAGATAACATCCTGGGCGAGACAGCTTTTGACGAGGACTGGTAAGTCAACATACCCACTTTCCGACCACCCCCCCATTCCAACCACCCAAAAAAAGAGGGCATTCCCACCAACACCAGTATGTTCAATTAACTATTGACTGCACCTAGATGCCACCACAATACAGCTTTCAGCTTCACTAGGTAAATCAGACTCGCTGGATTCAGCTGCATTATCCTCTTTTTCGCCAGCCTGAATTTGCGCCTGCTGGATGTCCTTGATGTTGGCGAACTTGGTGTTTGGATCCAGCTGGACTGCCCTCTTTTTCCTGACTGCAGTATTATTAACCTGGGCCTGCAGAAGCTCCAGCTTGTGCTGGGCAGTTGCCAGCTTATATGCCTGCTCGCTGAAGCCCTTTTTGACCTTCCGAAATAGAAGGCGTTGAGTAGAAGCATCATTATCCAGATCTGTGAATAGCTTCAGTTGGCCAGCCAGATCCTGCATCTTCCTTGGCGTCGACCATGCCACTGCAGATGACGCAGATGTCCAATCTTCAGCTTCCTTGCCCTTTGCCTGCCCTTGACTGCCCTCTTTTAATGGTGCTGGAGTTGATGGGAGCACAAGGGAGTTCATTAGAGGCTTCGCCATAGAGACAGGCCATAGGCCAGTCCATTTCCATCCACTCTTAATGTTCTGCATCGTCAGGCCTGC
>PUHP01000816.1:0-11825 GCA_006783085.1 Colletotrichum shisoi | reverse complement strand
CCCCCCCCCCCCCCCCCCGGTCGCCGAGCTTCTGAAGCATCTTGGGAACATACCGATATTCTGGATTTTGCCAGCAGCGGCCCTTGCGGATTAGGCGGACGAGGGGGATAGCGTGGGTCTTTAAAGCTATAGGGCATCATCATCCGGAGATGGTTGGTGGTGAGGGCCGCCTCTACACCCGTTCTCATGAATCTCTTCACGGCGTTATAAACTGCAGTTCTGAGCGGCGACGTCGTTATTTCGAATGATTCGCATGTGGCGCACCACTCTATTCTACGAACCGGTGCCCTGTTGTATGATGCCCGACCCCCGACAAGTCAGGCAACCCCCCTCCCCCGGTATGCCTTCGATATCCGCAGCCTGGAACTGACGGGGCAGATGAGCGAAAAGAGGGCACTGGGTAACACTTTCAAGACGTTTCGTTCTAATAGTTGTTCTACTTGGTTGTTGTCATAGCCCCTCCTCATCGCAAAGTCCCAATCTAATATTGAGCAATTCAACTTTTGTCCGGTAATAGTTATAAGCCCAGTGACGAGTCGTTAAGGTGGTGGTGGAGCTGCTGTCTGCAGATACCCTTCAGTTCGCCAATGCTCGCTCAGGTGTCTGGAACACGCTTTTCCTCTTGTTTCTCGTCGTCATCTTCAGAATTCAACTTTTCCTCTCATATATCTATCCACCTACAGAGAGGTCATTTAGCATTCTCACACTCTCAGCCTCCCCACAGCAATCTCAGCCCAACATCAGCTAATACCTGAAGCAGAACACCATCTCTCGTCTCGAAAGCTACATCCCGCAATTTACCTTTTGCCCATTGCCCAGATCCACCCAATGCCGGCGCATCTTGCTCCAACCGACAGGAGGAACAGTTCTGTGAGCACTCCACCCCAAACGGTGACTCAACTATGAAGCAGCATCTTGGTCACGCCTTTGGAGAACATTTTGTTCGTAAATAGGAAGACCATGGTCAATAGGTGAACGACCTTGAGTTTGCAAGATGCTGCCACGGTCATTGTTTATTGGTTAATACTGGTTTCGCGATTCGATGTCGCCTCCAGGGATTTCGCAAATGAACCAAACGCTCTTTTTCTCATTGGGCCTTGGTCCATCAACCGGTTGGAGCCCAGGTTCAGTTCGTATTCAGTAAACTCGGGGTGTTCGGCAGATAAAAATACTAGAAGTATCATGCGGTATTAGACATGCTGCTTCTGTCGACCTTGCCTAGTACCTATCTGCAACATTCATGAGAGCAGCATTAAAATGTAGAACCCTAGGATGGTAATTCCCACTTAATGAGCTGCATTGGAGCTCTACGTAGGGCCTGGGTTTGTTGTATGTTAATTGCTGTTCTCTGTGGTGTGGAAGCCAGCCCTCGTCCCGATCGATGTCCCCTCACCGACTGTCTGATAATGATAATGTTGCGCTGCTAATACTTCAACAAACAAGACGCAACCACAGAATACTACCCAATCACAGTTGTGAATTGTGAGGAATGAGACCTGCTTTGTGGCTACTCAAGAATAAATCGACAACGTTATCTATCAACCAACAATCCCGAGGCCCTGGTGAGACGTGACACATGCAAACTTTGCCAGAATCATCACTCCGCACTCGCAACAAGACATCGATGACGTAGCCTCTGCCGCGTTGATCGACGGCCTTTATCCTCGGAACTAACTCTCTCTCTCTCTCTCTCTCTCTCTCTCTCCCCCCCTTGGTCTCTGCACAAACCCACACAGGAGGATCCCCATCTTCAACCTGGATCCTCATGCTACCCCGTCCCTTTCCTCTCCATTTCGCCACACAACTCGGCAATAATACTTCACGAGGAGCCCGCATAAGCGTAGCTCACATAATCCGAATCCGACCTTTTCCCAACAACAACACTCAGATAACCCCCCTCCTTCACACCACCGCGATGAGCCGGATGGACTCGTGGTCCCGGCCGTCCAAGTCCCAGGCGACGCCGGCGCCCTTCTACCTGCGGCCCAACGGCGACGCGACGCCCTACTGCCGCACGTGCGGGCGCGTCATCTCGAGCCGCAAGGCCACGGCGGCATCCAAGGCACCCAAGACGGCGGAGACAAAGACCGAGCCCAAGTACTGCTCCTCCCGCTGCCGCGGCCAGAAGCCAGGGCGCCTCGACAAAGACATGGAGCAGGCCTTTGTGCGGTTCCTGCAGGGCGAGGACGAGGTCGAGGGCATAAAGGTCAAAAGGGTCAAGGGCGACACGCGCATCCTCGTGGCGTGCGACGCGGTCGAGAACAAGGTCTTTGGCGACAGGCAGGATCCGAACAAGGTGTACGGCAGGAAGAAGAACCGCGCCTCGAGGGTCATCGGGGGCAACGGCGCGTCGGACGGGGACGAGGCCATCGACGTCGGCGAGAAATCCCAACAACGCCGGGACGGCGACACAAACACTCGCAACGACAACGACAACGACAATAACTACAACAACAACAACAACGACCCCGGCGCCGAGGTTATTGACGAGATGCTCGGCCTCGACCGCAGCCGGTCGGCCGAGCTCGACCCCCACGTGCAGGCGAGCCTCTCGGTGCGCAGCGGCACGCGCGTGAGGCCGCCGCAGACGAGGAGCCAGGTCAACGGCAGCGTCGGCGGCGAGACGGGGCGCGCCGAGCGGGTCGAGGAGACGGACGAGATGCGCGAGAAGAGGGCCGAGGGGCAGAGGAGGGCGCACGAGCGCGAGATGGTGCGGTGTGCGGCGCGGCGGGGGGTTGTCTTTGGGTTCCTCGTGGACGGGAGGGACGGGACGGACGAGAGGAGGAAGTGCGAGGCCGTGGTGCAGGGCAAGGTCGTCGAGCCGAGTTATGCCAAGGGAGACTGGGCCGTGAGATGGCGGGAGGAATGATGGCCACGTGTTGCCGACAAGGGAGAGATGGGACATCTACATAGATAGACGGTCATGGAATAAATAGCTCGCTCGCTCTATTACGCTCACACACGTTGCATTGTTACTACTCTGGCCAAGTGTCACCTGGGTGATGGAAACTCGGATCATCATGAACAACAGTACATTTACATTTCGTCTTTTTAGTCTTTCGTTTACAGCGATATACCTATACTACATCTATCTACCTTTACTCCTTCTGTCTCTCTGGACCAGGTAGCATCGATCCAACTCTACGAGTCTACAGGAAGCTGGTCGCCAGCGTGATGCCCGTTGTATATACCATGCCCACGAAGCCGAGGGCCATGAGGGCTACGTCGAAAATCTTCTGCTTTTTCGTCTCGGCGATGCCCTTGTAGTGGAGGTACGGCGGGTAGATGTACACCAAAGGCACGCAGGCAAACGATCCGATGAGGGCGACGAAGCGGTCGAGGTTGGCCGAGCCGGCGATGGACACGCCGATGCACACGGCGACGAGGGCGGTGCGGAAGGCGTTCTTCTTCCACTTGGTCAACAGGTCCTTCTTCCCGGAGCGGTGGCCGAAGATGTTGCCCTCGAGGATGCGCATGGCCGGGAACAGCTGGACGGGGTTGCCGACGAGGACGGCGAGGGCGTACATGAACTGGACGGCGTTGACGAGGCGGCTGTCCTGCGGGTAGTTGTCGATGATTTCGATCTTTGTGCGGTCGCCAAAGGTGGCGTAGCAGAGGGCGCCGACCGAGGTGAAGACGCAGGTGATGAGCAGCATGACGCCGGCCAGCAGCGGCTCAAAGTGCTCGGGCTTCTTCATGCTGGCCTGGATGGGGATGATGAGGCCGATGCCCTCAAAGGTGAAGATGGAGGCGCCGATGGTGAGGGTGTAGGAGCTCGGGTTGAAGAGGCGGACGGAGGGGTCCATGCCGCGGGCGGCGAGGGCCGAGATGTCGTACCACCAGATGTAGGCGACGCCGACGACGATGAAGACGTCGGCCAGCAGGGCGGCGGGGCCCAGCTTGGAGATGTTGCGGATGAAGGCGAGCGGGACGATGACGAGGGCCTGCAGGGCGATGACGGCGGTCGAGCCGAGCGGGTTGGCGCCGCCGGTGACGGCCTCGAGGAAGGAGAACCAGTTGTCGGCGACGAAGACGAGGCCGGTGCAGACGAAGCCGATCTGGGAGAGGGTGATGGAGGCGAGGATGAGGGAGCGCAGACGCGGCCCGGAGATGCCGTGGCCGAGGTCGCCGTAGCCGCCGCCGTAGCGGGCGCGGCACTGGAGGAGGAGGTGGAAGGCGGCCATGGAGACGGCGGCGACGACGAGCATGGTCAGCGAGGAGAAGAGGATGCCGCCGTTCTTGAAGGCCTTGGGCAGGAACATGATGCCCGTGCCGATGAAGGCCTTGAGCGTCGTGAAGAAGGTCTTTGTCGTCGAGGCGTCGCCGGCCTTGCGCGCGAACCGCGAGGACCGGCGCCGGCCGAGGAGGGGCCGGGTCTCGGTCGGGGGACGCCGGGGTCGCTGGCGCCGCGACTCTTCGTCGTCGTTGTCCTCTTCGTCGTCGGTCTCGATGGCCTCCTCGTCCGAGTCGGCCAGGTCCTCGCCGGCGAAGGAGCCGTAGAAGTCGAGGAACTCGACAAAGTTGCGCGTGATGGGCAGGTTGGCGGCCGTGAAGCCGCGCTTCTGCATGACGAACTGGCGGCGGAAGCCCTGGGGCATGAGCATGTCCGAGGCGGCCGGCAGGTCGGACTCGTGGCCGGACTCGGTGCGGTGCGGGTGGGAGAAGGTCTGGGCTCGCTTGACGCCCTGCTCGCGGGCCGAGATCTTGAAGAGGTCGCGGTGGATGTCGCCGCCGGGGAGGAGGAGGGACGAAGCCTCCTCCTGCTGCTCGGCGGTCTTGTCGTCGTGGTCGTGGTCGTGGTCGTGGTCGTGGTCGTGGTCGTGGTCGTGGTCGTGGTCGTGGTCGTCGTGGTGATCGTTGTTGGGCCTGCTGGTCGCGGGGAGGTTCGTGGCCGAGTGGGAGGTCTGGCGCGTCAGGTCGCCCTTGGAGAGGGTGCGGACGCCGTCGAAGCTCGTGCCGTAGCCGGGCGGGAGGTGGTTCGCGATGACGGCGGTGCGTAGCCGCTCATCCGAAGACGAGGGAGTTGTGTCGGACATGATGGTGGTGATGTGTTGAGGATGTTTGGATGGTGATGGTGGTGGTGGTGATGATGATGCTGCTGACACTGTGGTGGCGATACTTCTTAAGGAGAGAGAAATTGGAGACAACAACAACCCCCGCTTTAAAATAAAACAAAATAGAGAAAAGCTTAGACCCCGGGACTTGTGTAAAGTCTCAATGCAGTACAGATACTCCGTAGGAATAGGAGAAGACGATAGTGATGATGATGATGATGATGATGAGGGGGGGGAGGGGGAGCCATACGCATTAAAGAGCAAACCACGTTACGAAGATGCAGTCGCAGCTTTGGTCATGGGATCGTGGGATGAACAAGAACTGGGAAGACGCCGAAATGCTTTAACGTTTTGTTTCGTTTTTTCCCCCAAGAGGTCAGGCCGACTCTCGCCTTAACGAAGCTTGAGCCGCTTGCGGTCCCCGCTGCGGATTTTCGTGCATGGGTGATGGGGGGTGGATAGGAGTGTCTGTGTGTTGTGGTGTGTGTGAGAGAGTGAGAGAGAGAGAGGGAAAGGATAGATAGCACGATACTTGGGTGGATGGGCCGTGTCTGAGCGGAGAATGCGAGAATCTCCCAGAACCTGACTGCGTGGGCAAAGTCATGATTTATCGCGGGGGCGGAGGAGGGCGACAGAGAGTTGGAGACGCCGAGGAACCAACGAGCCGAGACTGAGAGGCGAGAGGTGAAAGGTGAGAGGTCCTCCTTGAGGTACTCTGTACAGGTACACCAGAAAATGGAGAAAAAGAGGGGGAAAAGACGCCGCAAGGACATGGATTCCCGCTGCAAGACGAGAAGCTAGGCCTAAGAGAGCCTACGGCAGAAGCAGGAGAACTGTCTGGACTACGGATACATAGTAAGGGGGACTCTCCAGTCCTTACGTCAGTCCGCAGGGCAAGCGCCGTGAGTTGGCGACGGGACGGCCAGGTTTCGGATCGGCGGTGGAGAAGCGTCCAAGGGTGTTTTGGTTGTTTTGCTGGCGTCTGTTTGGTCAATGGGAGGTCAGAGAGGAGAGGAGGGAGGGATGGAGAAGGCCATCATCTGTGGCGGTGAGAGGCTTAGCCCGGGGTTGTCTCTCTTTTTTTCCCAAACACACACACACACTCTCTCTCTCTCTCTTTTTCTCTTTTTCTCTTTTTCTCTCTCACTCACATTCAGACACTCTCGATGTCTCTCTGTTGCTTAGAAGTGAGACGGGGCGAGACATTGGATCACGTTTTGCACGGTTCCGAATCTGCAGCAGATTGAGACGGCTCGTCATCCCGGAGTGAGGAGGGGGGTGGGTGTGTGCGACAACTGTCTCTGAGTTGACACGGCTCTTCTAGGCTCTGTTGGGTTTCACCCTCTGTCTTTCTCTCTCTCGCACAATCGCCGCATTTCGAGAGTAATCCTCTTACGAGACGAGAGTTGAAAGTTGCTCTTTGTAATAAATTCTCTGAACCAGGCGGGGCCGCGGCATGACGCCACCGAAGAGAACCCTGAAAACACCCCCCCGTCCCGCACTAAGCAGAAGCGAGATGCAAAGGAGCCCGAGAGGAGGAGAGAGAGACCGTGGGACATGGGGAAAAATAAATCGGAGCTTCTCCGACGGGAACCTGCGGTGAGCATCACGTGATTGTCCGGTCAACCGGGGGGAAGATGAGGAGGAGGACAATAGGCGACCATACATGGATGGACATCTCAAGACGCACGTGGGGGGTTTCCATCATTAACTACCGCTCGATTCTCTACTCTGTGACAACCTGCAGCTCTCGAGATTGAATGCGTCCCATTTTCAGCTGGTGTATCCGTACAGAGTACGTAACCCGTGTTTCTCCCCCGAGACCGAGACTTCTCCTCTCTTTACCGAGACACGTCTTTGCTTCTTCCCGCTGGAATGCACCTTGTCTCATGGGATCACGGAACAGGTCTCTTTCTCTCTCTCTCTCTCCCGAGTCTATCCGAGACCGGGACCCGGTGACATGCAGTTACGGTAAAGGAAAAAGCAAAAAAAAGAGAAGGAAAAAAGGAAAGTCAACAGCCGACAACCGGTTGCAGAAGTCGTCGCATTCCGGGCATTTCTTCGTTTCATCCACCCGCAAGCAGAATTGTATACGTGTGAGAGAGAGTGTGTGAGGAACTCATGTTCGGCACATGAACATACTCTCTTCGTGTTTCCATTACGGGTTCTGGAAGTGGTCCAAATGAGTGAAGATGTCTCGACTGAAAACAGACTGCGCGCTTTCTCCCATCACATTCCTCGCGTTCAACCCTGAGACTTTGCATTAACACGGCCTGAACACACCCGTCCACATCGTCGTCCACTTCGTCGTCCACTTCGTCATCATCTACTGGCACTGCGAGTACCCTACGCCAGCGTCAGTACGTGTGCGCCCATCGAGAGACGCATCGCTTCGTCACTTACAGTCGTTGATCTTGACACACTTGAACGGACTCGCGCACTGGTTTACCACATCAAAAGTCAGCGCCCAAAACCCCCAGCAACTCTCTCGCCAGCTCTCATCAGCTCCTCATCAACTCACCGTCGTCGGACCCTTCCAGTCGATGCCGCCGCACTGCCCCCACTGCGGCGACGTCCCAGACCCCCCGGCCGCCGAGGTCGTCGTCGTCGTCGTCCTGGCCGTCGTCGTCGTGCTGACCGCCAGAGTCGTCGATGCGCGGCTCGTGGTCACGGGAGGTGTCGTCGCCGTCGCCGTCGGAGCCGACGAGGAGCTCACCGGTGTCTGCACCGCCAAGGTCAGAGTCCCTTCCAGTCGTCCTCTTGTGAACAGATCGGAATCCCTCTTACCACGAAGCCGAACCACTTGAGGTCCTCTTCCCAAAACACGTCGATCGAGTGCGTCACGCCGGCGCCCAGGAAGGTCTAGGCATGAGCCATCGTCGTCAGCATCTTTTCACTCACGTCCTCTCCTCTTGTCTTCGCCGTCGCCCCTCAGCACCCCCCACCTGGATCGATCCGACTCACCTGCAGCTTGTCCCCAAACACGTACTTGGTGTACGGGCTGCGCGGGTAGTTGGCCGTCTCCGACACGGGCGTTGTCGAGTAGCCGAACACGCCCGTCCACTGCTTGATGGTCTCGTAGTAGTTCTGCACGTTGAGCGCCTCGTCTGCCGTCCCGTGGTAGATCTGCATCTTGGGCCGCGGACCCGTGTAGCCCGGGTACATGTCCTTGACGACGTTGGCCCACTGCTGCTGCGTCCAGATGGACTGGCCCGTCGAGCACGTCGAGTTCCAGAAGTCGGGGATGTCGTCCACCGACATGAAGCAGCCGGCGGGGACGCCCGCGTAGGCGATGCCGGCGGCGAAGACGTCGGGGTATGTCGCGGCGAGGACATTCTACGCAAGGTTGTACACGTAATGGATCAGTATTCACTCTTTCTCTCACTCTCACTCTCACTTGGACTCTCACTGTCACCCTCACTTTCACCCTCACTTTGACTCTCACTTTCACCCCCACTCTCACCCTCACTCTCACCCTCACTCTCACCCTCACTCTCATCCTCACTTTCATCCTCACTCTCACCCTCACTCTCGGGACTTCCCAGACTCACCGTCATCATGGCCCCGGACGAGATGCCCGTCGCAAACACGCGGCTCGTGTCGGCGCCGTACTGCGCGACGACGAAGCTCACCATGTTGGCGATGGAGTTGCTCGCGCCGCCGCCGCCGTGCGTCAGCGTCATCTTGCTCGCCACGTCCCAGCAGTTGTCGCGCGTGTAGGGCGTCTGCGGGTAGATGACGATGTACCCGTACGTCTCGGCGTTGGTCGCCCACATGCTGCCCTGGTAGTAGGCCTGCGCGCTGCCGCTGCACCAGTGGATGCCCACGACGACGGCCGGCTTGGCCGCGAGGTTGCGCGGCACGTACAGCCACATGCGAGTGCCCGTCGGGTTGGACCCGTAGTCCGTCACCTCGGTGAAGGTCGCGCGGGGGACCACCTCGGCGCCGAGGACGGGCGCGAGGAGGGCGAGGGCCCATAGGGCGAGAGTAAAGAGGGACATCATGTTTGCTACGGGAGCTGGTGAGAGGGCCGATGGATGAGTGAGTCCCTTGGGAAGTTGACTGGTTCTTCGGGGAGGGGTCATACGCACATACATATATCTGTCTATCTATTTGTATGTATGCTGGATACATTGGATACAACCAAGGTCCAGGAGGATACCATGCTGGGGTACAGAGTATATTTCCTCTAATGGTCGCCATCAACCACTTCCACTGGCAAACACGGATCGCGAGCCTCCGTACCCCTCGGTCCACAGTCACATCGTGTCGATCGGATGTCGTTTCCGCCGCTACTCGGCCGAATCCGTCCCGTGTCTCTCTCCCCTTTTCCGCCTCGCCGTTGCAGAGGATTTCCAAGCTTTCTGCTTCCTCATCCTTGGCCCGTCATCGTGGCGAGCACCCCTCACGCCCGTGGCGTCCGCCTCCCGATGAGACCGGCGACGCGAGTGGCACGCCCGCTGCGGGAGACGGGCCTTGGTTCCCTTTCCCGGGCTGTCAACCTCGACACCGAGACAATGCGTGCCGCATGCTTGCGCAGAACGACGGCCGCGATCGTTGGCTTCCCCCGTTTGTCACTTGGACGAGTTGTGATGAGATGGCTGGGTCCAAAGAAGTTTGACGGAGGGAGAGGGAGGGGAACAGACAGGCCATCTCCGCAGTGGGAAGAGAGAACCGAGGGGGCTGCCAACCCTTCTTCTCCCGCCATGCAAGTCGAAGCGCGGAATCTCGTTCCGCCAATCGCTCGGGCGGAGATTCCCGTTCTTGGATGGACGCCGAGAAGAAGTTCCGCGATCAATTCGGTAACCTGGCCTGGCTGCATACATACATCCATACATAGGTACATGATGACCGCGTTGCAATTTCTTGACAGCAGTTGACCGGGATATGGCAGCTCCTTTGACGACCCGAGATCCCGGGCTCTGCCAACATCATTCAAAACTAGGATGCTTGCTTGGTTGGAGTCTATATTAACCTGACTACCCTACATCCGGGCCACCCCCACATCCGAGCCACTATTAGCACCACTTATGCCACTATTCCCATCTACTATTCCTCCACCCTACCACCTACCTAGATGCAGCTTTTAGCTTCACTAGGCATTTCTAATGCGCTAGATTTGTCTGGACTATCCTCTGCTTTGCTAGAGGATAATAGAGCCTGTTAGATCTACTTTATCCTTACAAACCTACTATTAGGTAACATAAGGACCTTTTTTTTCCTACGTTAGTATTATTCCTATACCTAGCTTTGCAGTTACTAGACCTACTACTCTAATATAACTAGTCTAGTTACCTATTTATTATAGCCCTTTTATACCTTTCTAGATAGGTAATAAATAGTATAGGTATCTAGGTTATCCTTATTTAACTAGGTAAATAGGTATAATTAATATTAAAGATTAGCTAGGTAATAAGAAGTTAACTGTAGGATAATAGATATAGCTTTATCCTACTATTAGCTAGACTACTAGCTAGACTACTAGCTAGACTACTAGCTAGAGGTTACCTTAATAACTATAGTATTAAATAAGGGATACCTTAAGGAGATAGGCTATAACCTAGCCTACTTCTAGCCTATCTTTATATTTTAGCTAGTTGTAGCTACAATTCTAGCCTTATAATAATAGCCTAAAAAGATCCTCTTACTAAGAACTATTAAGTTACTATACTAGTTAAAGATATCTCTAACCTCCCTCTTATAGGCTTACTTTAATAGTCTAAAGACTAATATATCTAGAGGCTAGAGGATAGTAGAGGTATAGGGGGGTAGATATAATAGATAAATATTATACTAGAAGTATTACTATATAAACTTTGTTATTATATAGCTATAATACTTATTTATAACTAATAGTCTAGCTTTATCTAGTAGGTAGGCCTAGTTCTTAGGATAAAGACCTTTTCTAGCTAGTTAAAAGTAGTTTAGTTATTTATCTAGCTATTATCTAAGTAGGTAAAGTACTAGCTATTATAAGGGGATAGATCTAATAGAAACTACTAGGCCTAGACTAACCTACCCTTATAAATAATTATAGGAAGTAAGGAGCTTCTAGTAGTAAAGATATATTTAATTATAAATACCTATACCCTAGATCTAGGCTATTTTTTCTAAATAGATTATAATACTATAAATTCTAGTACTGGCTTATTAACTTCTTCACCCTCTATAATACTAATCTTATTTATATTTTATTTATTAAATAAATAAATACCCTAGATAGTAGGGATATTACTTAGGTATAGAAACTAAGCCTAGATAACATTAGTAGAGTATACCTTATATTACTTAGAGTCTATGGCCTTAGGTTTCTTTATAATAATAGATAGATTTCTCTACTTAAATCAATATATCTACCTCTTTCCTAGAGGCTATTAGGTACCTAGTAGACGCTCTACTAGACCCTTTACTTATTAATAGGTAAGGGAGTAGCTAAGGGATTCTTAAGTAGTTATATAAGTAGCTAGGCTACTCTCCTAGGCCTAGGATAATTACTAATAATTAACCTAGGCTATATTTCTACTTTACCTACTATAGAATTAATATTAAAGTAACTAGTATAGTATACCTTATACCTAAGTAGCCTAGTAGATAAAGCACCTATCTACTATATCTATAAGGGCCTATTAGAGCTAATCTTTAGTATATTACTTTATTATATAAGAAGGAAGGTATCCTAAAAAAAGGGCGTTGTTTAGTTAAAAACTGCAATTGTTGTGATAGTCTGAAAAAGTGGTGATGTTAATGAAGGAGGGGAAATGCAGAGTTTTT
>PUHP01000815.1:2297-18981 GCA_006783085.1 Colletotrichum shisoi | reverse complement strand
TCACGAGGGGACTGCCACGAGCTTTGACCCGGGCAGTGGGCCTCGTGGAGGCCTTAGGCACCCAGGAAAGGGGTTCCTACGGGCCAAGTCGAGGGCAAAGGCCGGGCGCAAGGGCAACGAAGGAGTTACTCAGACACATCACAATATACGCACATTTGACCCTCATAAATTACCCCCGTCAATTCGACAGCTGACGGGTCCACGATTTGTGATTCTGCTAGCGAAAAAGTGGTCAATTTGGACTGGCATGCATTTCCTATTTACGCACGGACGCGTTATTTAATTTCGAACGCTCCCAACGCAACGCAGTGTACCATGGTCCGCCGCGGTTCCACCCCTGCTTATCGAATGAGCCTCGGCGGTTTGCCGCCTTTACGGCGTTTGACCGAGCGGGCTGCCGCCCCCTGATGGAATGTACCTCGGCTGCCACCACCGTGGGTACAGAGAGAGAAGGAGAAAAGGAAAAAATAAACTTGGATTTCCCTACCAACCCCATGCAATTGGTCCCGCTGCTGCCCGCTGAGGTTAAACGACGATCCATGGAAGCAAAAGTCCGCCACGTTCTAGAATCAGACCCCGTCAGTGTGTCTGTCCGTCCGTCCGTCCGTCCGTCAGCCCCGTCCCCTCCGCGCGTCGGCCAGGCGTATGCCGCCGCGGGTCCTAAAGTGCCTCATAAAGTCGGAGCCGGGACCGGCCGCCCGGCGGCTTCGGTCCGCCAAGACCAGCCCCTCGGCGAACCTCGTCGTCTCCTTGAGGCTCGCCCCGAACAGCTTCATCAGCTCCGGCCACGCGTCAAAGTGCTCCGCCGAGTCGACCTTGATCTCGACGAGCCGCAGCTGGTTGCCCGTCGAGATGATGGGCAGCAGGTGCAGCAGCAGCGACGTCTTGAGGTCCTGCCGCTCCTTTTCGAGGAGGTCTGCGCCGCGGGTCGTCAGTCAGTCACTCAGTCAGTCACGCTTCGTTCCCCCGGTCACGGACGCCTCAACTCACAGCACATGCGCAGCGCAAACTCAATGTCGATGCCGTCCTCGGCGTCGGCCAGCTGGATGTACGGCACCGTGTGGTTCCACACCAGCGTGCGCGTGATCTTCTCAAACGCTTTGGGCTCGTTGAGCAGCCCCGCCGCCAGGCCCAGCCGCCACAGGTCCCTCACCGTCAGGTGCTCGATCGACGGCTCGTGGTACCGCAACATGGTCTGCGACGCGTACTTTGAACGGTCAGCCCTGTTGTTTCTTGTATCGCCCGGCATACAAACCTTGAGCGCGTCGACGAGGTCGTACTTGTCGGCGATGACGGCCACCTCCAGGATCGAGTCGGCCGCCGCGATCTGGCACACGCGCGAGTTCTGGTGGTGCAGGATGTTGAGGATGAGCTCCATGATCTCCGGGTCCTCGTCGGGCAGGCTGATCTTGACGGGCTCCGCCCCGCGGTCCAGCAGCTTCTGGCCCTCGGAGAACCGCGGCCCCAGCATCGCCCCGAACACCCGCGACGCCCGCTTGAGGATCAGCGAGTCCGCCCGCAGCTCCGTCGTCTCCGCGCCGAGCCCGACCACGAGGATCAGGTCGCCGTCCGGCACCACCGGCACCCCGCTGTACTTGCGCGACCACATCCGCGCCGCGAAACTCGCCGGCGAGCGCACCTCGAAGAACCTTTCCGCCGCCGCCGCCGGCTTGTCCATGGGCATGTGCTTGCTCAGAGCGCCCTCCATTTGATGTCAGTGGGTGTGCTGGTGTGGGTGGGGTTGGTGTCGCTGTCGCTCTCACTGTCGCTGTCGCTGTCGCTGTCGCTGTCACTATCGACTGTCGACTGTCGCTGGTAAAAACAAAGCCCCTCGCTCGCGATGCGGTCCGCAGCGAGGACAAATCTTCCTCCCTCTCTCCTCGACCGTTTGGCCTTCCCCGCAGACCTCCATCCTCGACCAGAGTCAGCACTGCTTTTCGGTGCCGGGAACACCCAGGTCCCTCGGGCACGGATAAGACGCCTCGCCTTGGTGGCGGCGGCGTCGGTCGTGTGGGCGGCTGAAACTTTCCGTTTCGCGGGGTCGTCGACGGTGTTTCGTCGAGGCGGACGAAAAGTCAATTCGGGGGGGGGGAGTGTGCGCTGCCTTGCTGCACGTCGCCTCTCGCACCCGTCCGTCCCATCTCCTCGCGTGGGCTCGCACTGCCGTCCTGCCACTCCCGGTGATGGACGGTCTGGGACGCATGCGGGATGCGTCGACTGCGGTCGGCGGCCTCGAGACCGCGGAGCACGGGATGCGGGATGCGTTGGGACTGGAGGGTTGATCGGTTGGCCAACCTCCGAGGGATCTTCTCGCGGACGTCGGTTGATGCCGCTTGCCTGGCCTGCGAGGTATGTTGGGCTCTGGTCACCACGTGCGGGCCGCGATCAATGACCTCATCACAACCGCAGAACACTGCACACGCTGCACTAACTGTAGGCACATCACAGCCGTAGAACACGGCAAACGTGCGATCGATGCATCGTCACATGATGACCGTAAAGGACATCACAACCGTAGGACAAATCACTCACTGTACCGCAATCGATACGTCCTCACATCACGAACAGTCACCCCATCACATCATGAACAGTCATCCCATCACATCATGAACAGCAGAGCAATCTGTATACCTCCATTCCTACACATACTCTAACATGGGGCCGCCTCCTTCCCAGCCCTACCCCACCACCTCACCACCTCACCACCTCACTGCCGCCACTGCGGACCAGCGCTCCACCACCCGCCCTCGGGCTGCGTGCCGTATCCGTACCCGAAGCCTTAGGCTTGCGGGTGGCCCTGCCGGGGCATGCCGGGCTGTTGTACGCCATAGTCGTACACGTAGCCATAGGCTTGCTGGTAGCCCTGCGGTGGCATGCCAGTCTACTGCATCGGCGGCCCCATCGGAGTCGCCCCGTACGCGTAGCCAGGATGGCCACTGTGTGAATGGCTCGGCGGCGGCGGTGCCTTGTTGTCGTTGGGCGCGGCCGGTGTCGGCTTGGCCTGAGACGAGGACGCGGCCGTTGGGTTGGCCTGGGATGAGGACGAGGCCGCCATTACTCGTTGCGCCTTAGCCGCCTTTTGCATCTCGCGAAGGCTTCGATGGCCGTGGAACCCGTCGTCGGAACCTCCCGACATCATGTCGACCGGCATGTAATCCTTCCATGGGAAGTCGTCGCGCGTCATGTAAGTGTCTGGAGATGATCAGCATGAGCCTTGACGGCCAGCAGAGCACGGATTCACTTACGGAACCCATCCCACACACAGAGCA
Organism: Colletotrichum shisoi; assembly: GCA_006783085.1. Lineage (NCBI taxonomy): Eukaryota > Fungi > Ascomycota > Sordariomycetes > Glomerellales > Glomerellaceae > Colletotrichum > Colletotrichum shisoi. Next base: position 15,712 of record PUHP01000815.1, on the reverse strand, counting down.
GGACTACGTAGTTGATGAAATTCAACCCGACATCTTCGAACCCCATATTGATTGTGGTGTCGTATGCCCTACGGCGAGCATCCGTCATGGCGCTGTCGATCTCGGACACCGTCGCGCTATGGGGCAAGTCGCAGAGGTCTCGAAGAACGGCCTCCTCGACTGAATCCGGCTCATCTTCGTTGTCCCGATCGCGATGATAGACGACGTCGAGAAGCAGCGCGGGACGACCACGCATGGCCCAGTCTCCGAGGATGCTCTGGAGAATACCGCTGGTGATGGCCATTCTCCCATCATCAATGCTCTCCTCAAGTTTCTTGTCCGAGCATGACTGGGGATCGGGGGACGGGGCGTCTGCGCGCTTGCTTGGCTGAGCTGAGCTCTCGGCGCATGGGGGCTGGCGATGTTGGTGGAATATCCACACTGGCGGTTGGTGGTGTTTGTGGTACCTCCACACTGGTGTTCAGGGCCTGCTCGGCTTCGGCCTCAGTCATGGGCGCCTCTTTCTTGGCGACGACTGTAGGCTCTTGGACAGGGGCGTCATGGACGCTTGCCCGGGGGATGGTGGGAGATCCCGGAGGGAATCCCGGGGGGGGTTTTCGTGTGGTTCTGTCATGATGTCGATTTTTGTTGGAATCAAAAATGAAAATCGGCGTTGAAGAAGAGAAGAAAAAGAGAAGAAGGGGGAAAAAAAGGGAAGGACAAGAAGTGAGAAACAAAACAAAACTCCAAGGTAGGTAGGTGGGCAGCCCGCTGCCAGGCACCGGGACCCACCCAGGCGGACAGGGTCCACAAAATCGGCTGTCGTCTGATCTCGGAGCAGCACACAGCTACACCCACGGAGACCAGTCACCCCAGGCACGCCAGAATTCACAAAGTCTTTAGAATTTTTTTTCATTTTTTTTTTCATTTTTTATTCAGGTGAGCCTTTCCCAACACATGGTGCCTTCCCTCAAGTTCTTAAGACCTCTTTCCCTTTTTGACTGGCTCTGGAATCTCTCAAAGTGAAAGGGCCAAGTTGGTACCTACCGGCCATCGGCCCCACCGAGCCCATCCGCCGCCCTTCCTACTATCCGGAGCCTCAATCGTCAAGTTCAATAACTCAGTTACAGACACACCTCCACACACACTAGACGACCATCATGGACTCATACGACATCATGGCCGACAATGACATACGAAATGGACGGCCCGGCCGCCATCAAGACTTCCTTCTGGGCTTCGCACCGCCCGCAACCGACGACGCCAATGCCACGGGCATTGAGTGCATGATGGCCTTGATCAGGGGCATCAACAGAATGCTTTCCTACGAAGAGAGAGACGCGAGCCCGGACGAGCGAGTCTCCGAGGAATCTCGCAACCCCCTCATGCGTCAAGCCTGGCAGGGGGCCGATCACCTCCAACAGAAATGGACGTTGGCCGACAAGACCGAGCTCGTTCGCAAGATCGGCTTCTCCAACGTCGAGAGCGCGACGTTTGACCAAATTGCGACGTACTCCCTGATGGACAGCACCCTCTGGGCGAGGCCGCATCACCTCCTGTCCTATCGCCTCATCGGACGACCCACCTCGTCCGAATGGGGGCTGGCAGAAGACGATGCCGACCGGGACCATGCCCGTCGCAGTCTCGTCCGCATCCAGCACCAGGCGGGCTCCGGCCCGATCGACCTCACCACCGAGATCCAGCGGGTGTTCGACCATATCGAGATCCTCCCGGACGGCTCCGGCCAGTCATTCATCGCGCGCCCGCCCGTGTACGCCCGCATCCTCTACACGCCCGCGGAGGACGACGTCGGCGACAACCTCGAAGCCCTCCAGGTCATCCACATCCGCGACACGGGCGAGGAAGAGAATCCCATTGACGACGGCGTCGACCGCCCGCTGTGGCGCTACGTGCTCGTCGCCGCCGTCCGTCTTCGCAGCCGTCCCGACGGCCACGACAAGATCCGCCTCTTCACCTCCAACGGCGACGATATCAGTTGGACCGTTGCCGGAGACTATTCCGATTTCGTATGGCACGTCGGCGCACCGGGGCCATTCGTATTTTCTCCTCTACACCCACAGCAACTATCCGACGAAGAAACGCTCCATGACGAGCGAATGGAAATTTGCGAAAACACAATGTACGCGGACCTGAAGATGGAGGGATGGGAAACTCCTGCCATGTTCGAGGTTGCCATGGAAAGGTGGAGAAGGGCCCTCCGCGCGAAACCCGATCCTAATGTTGGAATGATTGGACGCAATCTACTGGCGCCCAAGCCTTGGGAGATACAGACCCCCGCCCCGACAATCCCACAGATGCCGCAGCCTGACCATGAGCAGGCACATGCAGGCAACACGGATCCCGGAGCTGACCGTGACGGAGAAGAACAGGGCCTGAGAGAGTCTCCTCGGCCCTCTGCTCGGCAGATCGCTGGTGGGAAGAAGCAGCCCATCCAGCAGTCCGACGTGAGTGGGAGCGCGGTGCGAGAGTGGCCTGCAGGCCCATGGGCCCCCCCTGGAGGCCAGCCACCCCAGCAGAATAACTCAGGACCCAAGGCATACGGCGGAGAGTCCTATGATAGGATGCCGCAATGGGGAGGCTGGGCTAACGGTCCGCAGTAGTAACATTGAACCTTCCGCAGGTTGGGGGAATGATGTTGGATTAAATGGGGTGGATAGTGAGAATTGAGATGTGTAAAATACTCTACAGCTTTCCACTTTAGCGACTCTCCGTCGGACGTGGTGAGAATTGCCGACATATCATTCGGCTCGGGCCGACCCAGGGATCCGCCACCTTGGCGACGTGGCCGGGCCCACCTGGTTTAACGACATGTGAACTCTGATTTATCATGCATGGTGTGAGGTTGACTGGAAACAGTCATGCACCATTGCAATCTGGTCGTTTCGTAAGAAGGACGGTCGTCTTGCTGGGCAGTGACGGTCTGCATCATCAGCGAACGGACCCGCACCCATGTGGGAGTAAAATCGAGGCGTCAGGCCGCATTTTGCCTCCAAGCCATGAAGACATGAGCTCTCACCCACATAGGAAGGGAGTGTTCAATCGCGTTTGGTCCCTGTAGCACATAGTAGAACGCGCACATCGGCCGATGCATCTCTTGTGACTTTATCATTGCAGAAAAAAGCGCAAAAAAAAAAAAGAACAAATGATGCCCGCCATAGCCAGACTCAAACCTAGGATAACTTAGCTACTATCAGGCAGCAATTATAAGCAGTCTTTTACTACTTAACCAGGCTTGCCTATTATTAAAAGTAGATAACAATTATCCTAGCTATATAGGGCTGGGACGCCGTTCCATCCCATGTCCACGCGTGTTGTAGTCAGCAGGTGCAAATCTAGGGGTAAAGAGAAACCTAGGTAACTTAGCTACTATAGGTAGCAGTAATATTAAGCAGTCCTTTATCGCTTAACTAGAATTCGTTAATTGTTTAAGATAAGACGCAATTACTTAGGTTATAAGGTAAGGGGTAGATAGAATTAGACTTTCACGGTGTAATACACTAAGTTACCTGCACAGACGCGCGACCTCTGTTGTTTTCCCTCCTAGGGGAGCTTCCCACTTGCAGCCGCCGACCCGCAATATTACTGGCGTGAACTGTGAGATGAAGGGCCCTGTAATGCCTCCCTTGACGCGCAACGTGGGTAATTCATTAGGGATGAGGAGGAAACGCGAAGCACTTTGATTATATGCAACGGCGTTGAGTGCATTTACACGAACGGATGTAGGCGTTCTGGCGTGATCTGTAATCCTGAGCTGGTATCTTGCGTACACGCACGCACACATGCTAAAGTCAGTCAAAGTAGGTTAAGCTGCGTCAATGCATCAATGCCAGCCGCTGCTGTCTCCTTCTTAAACCTGGTGCTGGTGCTGGTGCTGGCGCTGGCTTTCGCTTGCACACGCAGAAAGCCCTACGTGTAGGATAATTTCTGCCTGGGAAAATAAGCTAGGCAGTCATACGCAGGCCGCACCTTCCGTTTATATTTTAAGGGAAAGGCCATTCGAGCGGTTCAGACTTTTCGTACCCACACGGCCAAAGAAAAAGAAATTCAGAAGAAATCATCGCAACAATAACACAGCACAGCCACCACCACCGCCACCACCATCGCCATTTCGACAAAATGAGAGAAAGTCGACACGACGGTGACCGCACGAAGGTAAACCGTCGCCGTAGACGAGAACATGAAGGAGATGCGAAGGAAAACGACAACCAGCTGCTCGACCATGTCGACAGTGATGTGCCCAAGACGCTCGGCGACGTCGCGTCCGACCTGGCCTTGATTAGACGCCAGAGGTTTGGAGATGTCACTGGAATGGACGTCTATTACAACAGCATGTCGTTCAGCCATATGACTACGAGCGAAATAGCAGACCATGCCATCAAGGTGCAGGACCGGTACGGCAATGATTTCGACCAAGTCGACGCCTTCTACGTCTTCTACAACAAAAAAGACAGAACAGAGAACGACTTAGAGGAGGCCAGGCTCCATTCCATCGAGAACCCTATACAGCCACCAGCGAAAGGACCGCGTAAAAGGGAAAACGCGGTGATAGTCAGCCGTCGTCCCCAAGTGGATGAAGCTCCGCCGGACGCTATAACGGTAAGTGCCAAACCATGGTCTCTTCTTGCTTCTGATGTGCAACAGACGCTAATAACGCAGCAGCCCATAAATCTGTACGGAATTAATTTCGGCCAAACCGACGTCTCTCAATTTGGCCACCAGAACGACAGAAGGAAGCACGCCCGAGAAGAAATCAGGCTCCAAAACATCGAGGACGCCAAGCCGCCACCGGTGAAGAGACCGCGGAACAGGGAAAATGTGATGATGATCGGCCGTCGGTCCCAAGCGGACATAGACCATTCGGTCGATATGATGGTAAGTACAGACCTAAGCTCTTCTCTGGCATCCGATGTGGAACAAATGCTAACAACGCATCAGCTCAGGCAGCACCCGACATCTGATACGGGACTCCACCATCGTCAGACGAGCCATGCCGGGTCCCAGGGGGAAACAACACATTCAGCTCTCTCGGGATAGGGAATGACGGGCCAGAACCACGCGTCATTCGGGCAATGGAACGACAGCTGCTTTTCGAGGTGATGTCTCTAGCGGCAGTCACGGGATAGAACGCACATCTAAGGCGATGCCTTGAGGGATGCACATCTAAGGCGATGCCTTGAGGGATGCACATCTAAGGCGATGCCTTGAGGGATGCACATCTAAGGCGATGCCTTGATGGACTGCAGGGTTTGGCATTGTAGTGTGTAATTGAGGAATAGAGTGTTGTTAAGTTGTATGTGTATATGTTCGTTTGCTTCCATAATGTGATGTGTGCACAACACGATGGCCATCGTCAGCCAGACTCTAACTGCTGGGAAGTTCGTATATAAGAGGGACCCAAGCCGAATGCCATGTCCGACTCCAGCAGTAATCACTTGGGGGCGGGGTGACCGTCAGCCGGTTCCCACCAAAGGGCTAGTGCGTGGCATGGAATCTGGAACAGAAGGAGCGCTTCCCATGCTTGTGGGGAAGGAGGGGGACGACTGACAGGTCAAGCGGGAAAGCGCGGTGTTGGCTAGTGACGCATGTCCGCGCGGGAGCCCATCAACCAACTGTCTCGGCTTCAGAATTACAGAAACATCATAGCACATGTCAGTCAGCGTCACTCGTAGCACTTCCGCCAGCCGAACAAATATCATTACACCCCTATGGTTACACTTGTTGCTACAGTCCTCCTCTCAGCTGGTCATCCACACACATCGTGCGCAGACAGTCGCACTCTACCCTTGGGTACTGGCTTCACTGTGCTCCCAATCCATGTCGTCCTCTCTGTCCCTCGACATAGTATTAAAAAATGCAGATATCCACCTCCAACGTGTCTTGGACGCGCGAGACAGTGCTGTCATCGTCCGAATGGCCCATAGTCACCATGTTCTGGACAAAGACGTCGGGGTTATCAACCTCGGGGACGAAGGGGTTGACACCATCGACGTCGCCTTCAGCCTCGGCCTCGGGAGTCTCCCGGGAGCCTTCCTCTTGGTTGTTGTCCTCTTGAGGCGCGTAGCCATCATCTGTATAGGACGGAGCATCGCGCCCAACCGCGGCGCCAACGAGATACTTTTCGAGGCTGCCCTGCGTCAGCGGCACGTGGACCTCTTTGTCGAGCGCGGTGTTCCGGACAACTTCCGCGTGAGGGCCTTAGGTGATAGGGTCGCTGGGAAGCTGGTTGTTGCTATAGGTGGCGTAGTCGAAGTCGAGCCAGCTGTGGCGGGCCTTTAGCCTAAGCACCCTCGATGGCGATTCGGAGGTACTCCAACTAAGAAACTGTAGTGCAGATAAGCGCCTTGTTGCCCTAGAGCACAACAAGCAGCCAGAGAAGCTAGCTCTCGGACAGCCTGCGGAAGTCTAGGTAACCGTTAAACGAGTGCAACCTTAAGTTGTGTATAGGGCAGCCGTAGAGAAAGCCCAAGTCTCAAACAATGTCCGATATGGCCGCACTTGGCGCAGATGTACTACCCGCCGAGCCATCCTCCAATCGGTGGCTACTATGGCGGCCATCCGGCGTACGGCCATCCTGGCTACGCGCCGCCGATGCAGCAGCCCATGCAGCCGACGCAGCTTATACAGCAGCTAATACAATAGCCTAGTATGTAGCTAATATAGTAGCATAGTATACTACTATAAGGCTACCCCTATAAGCTAATAGCTATAGGTATAACTATAGTATACCCCTATAAGGCTACCTATAAGGCTATAGCTTTAGGTATAGATATAGTATGCAGCCTAAGGGTAAATAGTAGAGCGCTAGTCTGTAGTAGTAGTAGTAGTAGTAAGGTAGTAAGGTGGTAAGGTGGTAAGGTAGTAAGGTAGTAAGGTAGGGCTGGGGGCGGGCCCGTGTTAGAGTATATGTAAGAATGGAGGTATACGGATTGCTCTGCTGTTCATGATGTCATGGGGTGACTGATTGCAATGCAGTGTGTGATGCTGCGCTTGTGACGTGAGGATGTATTGATTGCAGTGGTGTCAAACCTTGCGTTTACATTTTGTGGGTGCCGTTGATGTACGAATGAAGCCGAAGCCCGCTGACTTTTGGCCTCACGGCGAGTGTAAAAGTCGGTGTCGAGGGGTCTTACAAGTTAGTCGACTTACTGACCGTCGAGCGAGCCACTGACTAAAACCGTCACGGAATTTCCTGCACATATGCTGAACATTGCGTCGTAAACAACCATCCATGAGATCCGTCCTGCCTCGCGCATCCAGCAAGTCTGTCGTCAAGGTCAGAGGTGAAGTCACAGTGACTGCATCCGGCACCTACGGGGACACCAACGTGGCGGATCCCTTGACGCCAGCTTCGTGGCAAGGTGAAGTGGCACGCGTCTTCAACAATCGGCGAATTTGGTCGAGCGGTTTCGAGGACTGCTCTCGGAATTGCCGCCGCCAAAGTGGCTGCCAGGCGGCCCTGGCTCGAACCTGGCAAAGTCGGGTTTCCTTTTGCTATTCCGTTACAGGACAGATGTGTCCAAACGCACATATGGGTGTGCATACTCGCAGCAGCGATCACAACGAATGCAAGTCTGAAGAGCAAATATGACCGTTTCCCAATGAAGGAAAATTTGATGCCCCTTGTTTTTGGCGTGTCTGAGGGTTTATACTAACGCACTGAATAGCGTATCAACCCTCACTACTATCATCCAAGGCATATAACATAACCGGTGTGCGGGATCCAATATCCGCCGAGGCATGTCCAACTGCCCATCCCAACCAGGCTCCTTGTCGCTAACCAGCGCCTCCCGGGGAGCAAGATATCGTAGCGGGGGCCGATCCTAAGCTGCCTTGTGACTTGCAGCACGTCGGCACAAGCTTGTCAGCGGGGCCAGTTTGCTTCCGGCCGTGGACGTGCAGATGTCCGCGATCTGTTGGCGGGGCCAATCTGCCATCTTCAGCCCTAGTGGCAAAACGCGGACGTGCAGATGCCCCTGATGACCGAGAGAGAAACGGCCAAACTCAGCGCCGAGCCGGGTGGCGAGTACGGTTTGCTGCGTCGAGTCGGCGTAAACCTGGACCGGAACACGGTTTGCGTTGTGGTGATTCTTTTCCCATCACGACCCTGCACTCAGGGGTTCGGACAACTGCAGCCCGAGGGTCGAGAACTTTGTCAACCAGGGCCTGTCTCTGGACCTGGTCTCGTCACCCGTCATCGGGTCCGAGGCCGCGGTCGTCATCGACCTTTCACTGGCCGTGGCCCAGGCCGCAGACCTGCTGGCGGCGCGGGTCAAGAACACGACCGAGAAGCCGCTCGTGGCAGCCTTTACCACGCACAACCACTCGGATCACCATCTCGGTGGCCGAGCCTTCCTGGACCACTTTCCCGAAGCCAAGCACTACGCAACAGCAGAAGCCGCAGCTTGGATGGAGAGCGAGGCCGAGGAGAAGGTCAGTTGCCGATGACGCCCCTCTACTTTCTCCGCCCATCGCCTATTCTGACGCTGCATGTGCGCACTGCAGACCGAATACTGGTCGTCAATCTTTGGGGAGGGCGTCATCGCGCCGAGCCCAGCCATCCCCGCCCCGCTTACAACCACTCGTTCGTTGTTCTTCCCGGCGACGAATCCTGCCCCGTGGAGATCATCAGCTCGGTCGGTCGGCGATACGATTGACGAGGCCATGTTCTGGGATCCCAAGCAGCGAGACCCTGGTTGCGGGGGACATTGTCTACGGCCACGAGATGCACGTGTGGCTGGCCGACCTCCTGACCCCCGCCCTCACCGCGTCCTGGCTCGCGACCCTTGACTTTGTGGCCAAGCTCCAGCCGCGCCGAGTTGTCCCCGGTCACGCGCTGTTTGCAGACACCTTCAGCGCCGCCAAGGACGTCTTCCACACCCGCGACTGCGTGTCGTTCTTTCAGAAGAACGTTGAGGCCAAGGGCGCCGACTTCTACCTGCCCTCTGAGATTTCGACTCTGATCGACAACAGGTTTCCGGGTCTCCTGAACATTTCATCGTCGGCCACGTCACGCCAGCTCCTTTTCATCTCGGCCGAGAATTTCGGCAGAGGAGGCACGAGGCAGATTCACTACTTGGAACTTGTTAGCCTTCAACGACACCAAGACGCTGGAGGGCCGGCAGCTGTAAAAAAGAGTCTGGGAGCGGGACTTGATCATCGACTCCAGACGGGTTCCTGTTCATGCACTTCGGGAGCATCACCAATGAGCAAAAAAGTTCCCCCGAGCATCCGGGCCACCGAACACTTGGAGCCGAGCAGCAGCGGCTCGAAAGCCCGACGCCCGCCGTATATCCGAAGACGCCATTCTAGGCTGCCATCCTCCACCCGCCACACAAGGCTACATAAGACTGTCGACGACATCCAAATCCATGCCCAGCTCATCAATCGGCTCACTCGCTTGAAGACATAACTTACCGACCGGACATCAGCTCACCACCCAACCATGGCCACACGTCCCGACCCCGCCGAGGTGGAGATGGCCGCGACTCCGGGGCCGCCCCGGGCCACATAAGACCAACATCGCGGCGGAGCTGGACATGACGGCGACCGAGTCGGCCATGGCCCTGTCCATCTACCTCCTCGCGACGGCCCTGGGCCCCCTGGTCATCGGGCCGCTGTCCGAGATCTACGGGCGGCAGGTCGTGCTCCACGCGTCGAGCGCCTGGTTCCTGGTCTGGAACGTGCTCTGCGGGTTCGCGACGACCAAGGGGACGCTGATCGCCGCCCGCTTCCTCGCGGGGTTCGGCGCCAGCGCCATCTACGCCCTCGGGGGCGGGGTCCTCGGGGACATTTGGCGGCCGGAGCAGAGGGGCCGGTCGATGGGCGTCTACCTGCTCATCCCGCTGCTGGGCGCAGCCGTCGGCGAGTGTCCCGTTTCGTCCGCCCGGGAGCGGAAAATGGTGACCCGAAGCTGACCTTGTGCCCCCGCAGGCCCCATCATTGGCGGGTTCATAGCCGCCCACACGACCTGGCGCTGGATGTTCTGGTCGACGTCCATCTTCCAGGCCGCCATGATCTTGGTCTCGCTCTTCAGCTTCCCCGAGTCCTACGGCGCCCTGGTGCTCCGGCGCCGCGCCGCGCGGCTTCGCAAGGAGACCGGCGAAGCCCGCTACCGTACGGCGGGCGAGCGGCTCGAAGCCGACAGGTCCGCGTCGGACGTCGTGGGCCGGGCCCTGACGCGGCCTCTCCGGCTGCTGCTGTTCCACCCCATCATCCAGGTCACTGCCGTCCTGTCCGGGTTCAACTACGGCATCATGTACGTGACGCTGTCGACGTTTTCCGACCTGTGGAAGGGGCAGTACGGGCAGTCCGTCGAGATCAGCGGGCTGCACTACATTGCCTGTTCCCTGGGCGAGCTCGTCGGGTCCCAGGTCGGCGGGCCCATGATGGACTTCCTCTACGGGCGTCGGCAGCAGCCCACGCCCGAGTCTCGGGTCATGCTGATGTTCTTCGGCATCGTGCCCGCCTGGGCCGGGGTGTTGGCGTACGGCTGGACGGCGCAGTACCGTCTCCACTGGCTCCTCGTCGACGCCGGGGTCGTTGTCATGATGTTTGGGATGCAGCTGAGCGGCATGCCCGGTGAGTCCCCCCCCTCCCGTCCCCGGACCCGCCTTCGGGCTGCAGGCTGACCAATCTGCCCGCCAGCGACGGCGTACGTCATCGACACGTATGGGGAGCACACGAGCAGTGCCATGGCGGCCACGCAGTTTGTCAAGAGCCTGACGGCCTTCTTGTTCCCCCTGTTCGCCCCGAGCATGTACGGCGCGCTGGGATACGGGTGGGCGAACAGCGTCATGGCCCTGGCAGGCGTGGCCATCTCCCTCCCGCTCCCCGTCTTCCTCTGGCGGTACGGAGTCCGGCTGCGCGCCAGGGCGTCGTCGACGTACTGACGTCCGAGTCGCGGCATGGCGGACGGGATCGAGATGGGCTTGTCGTTGGTCTGTACGCATTGGTGTTGGATGTTGGAGGACTGGCGACTGCTCTGCGATGAAGAACAGCACAATAGCCGAAAAGTTGCATCATCTCCGATGGCCATGAAGCAGTACCAATTATGAACCGACGGCCACTGGGTTGCGTGGCCAAGACGGGGGGGGGGCTATCCCTCTCGAGGTCGTATTAAGCAGGCCAGTGAACGTTGACCAGCGACGCCTCACCGGGAAACGATCATCGTCATGCATTTCGTATTCAACGGGTATGCAGCGACCAGCGACCAGCGACCAGCGACCAGCGACCAGCGACCAGCGACCAGCGACCAGCCACACGAGGCGCGGCCGCAATCCATGGTCTTCCTGTCGACGGGCGACGAACCGGCACAAGCACCTTCCTATTTGGTAGCTGGATTCCACGGGGACGGACTAAACAAAGAAACCGGTGCCTAGCGGGGCAAGACGGGGACGGAGGGACGGAAAACGTGAAACCGCATACAGAATGGAGGACTAGACGACCCAGGCCGCCCAACCACCTTGTACCCGCATCCGTACGGTGGCCTCTCGACACCCCGTCACCCGTCACCCGGACGCCCAACACGAGCAGACTCGCCATTCTGGAGGGCACCTGGAGAACGCCTCTGCAGCTCCTTGTATACCCGAGCCGGCCACGCTCTCCAAAGGCTGGAGCGCTGCCACGAGGCGCAGATGGTTGGCGACGGCGAAAGGTGGACGACTCGGGCATCCCGGTCGCTGGTTTTTCTTCAAGCCAACTTCGGACAGAGTGCCGGTTGGTACGGATACTGGGGCGTGATTTGCCTTCTACGCATCCCCCCCCCCTTTCCCGCTTTGAGCCGCAGAGGCACTGCACCGCCAAGTTGTGCGCTCGGAGAAATGGCTGCATGTCGAACCTTCCGCGGAGGGTTGAGAGTGGTTGGACGGGCAGAGATTGGCCCTCCCCCCCCCGCGATCCACAAAGACGGTGTATGACGGGATTCCAGAAACCGTTGGCGGAAGGCATGGCGTCGAGGGTGCCACCTCCACCACCGGGAATTCCACGGCGCACCACGTCCCGTTGCGGTGTTGCTTGCAGAGGGCGGTGATTGGCGGCGGCGGCCGGCGGTTTTGCCGTTGTGAGACAGATGATGCGATGGCGGCAGGCCTCGTTGGCCGGTGCCGGTCCCGACAGACTGTCACCGGACAGTGCGGAGGTGAGATGCGGAAACGAGTACGAGGCCCCCGCCGGAGCGAGTGCGCTCGGCGTCGTAAAATAGGGCAGCACCGCCGTTGTTGGCGAGATGCTGCGGGGTGCTAGTGTAGATGACAGTATCAGTATCACACACCGACCGAGGCAGGCAGGCGGGCAGGCAGGCAGCCGGATTCCGTGTCCCATGTGTCTTATACTGCGGCTCGTCTCTTCCGGCGCCAACGTGCCGGCTGCTGCGGGGAACAGACCACACGGTAGGCGAATGCGAGGGCGAAACGCCGCAACGGCCGTATCCTCGCGGGGTTTGGGGCGAGGCCAACGAGGTGGGTGGAATGTCAAAGGAGCGACGCTCGTGGCTTTCGTCGAGGTTGCGTGTGGCTGCTTGTGTCCGCGTCGCTGTCGGAGCTAGATTGACGGGATGACGGATCCGTCGTTTAGCGCGTGGTCAGAGGAGGGAGCCCTGAGGGAGCCCTGAGGGAGCCCTGAGAACACCCCCCCCCCCCTGCCAAAACCTCGGGCGTGAACACAATCACCAACAGCAGAGAACCAACAAGAGTGGAGGGGCGGGTCGACGGTTGGGACATGGGCGCCGGGGGAGGAAAGCGAGGTCGCGGTGTAGGCGGGCCCGGTCCGCGTGCGAGGAGCGCGGCAGGGGCCCCTGTATCCAGGGAGGAGTTTGTGTTCCGTTCGAAGATCCGTTCGGCGTTAGGCGTACTCGGTTCTCTGTGGTCGATTTCCTGATTCCCATCCGCGCTGTTGGCCCCCTTTGGCTCAGCGGCTCGGCCTCAGTTGTTTGTGGAGGGACGTCATGATGCCTGTGCACCGCCTGCGGCTGATTCGACGGCAGCCCGTAGCATAGCACTGAGGTATGTTGCAAGGCGGTCCCTCTCAAGGTCGCACAGGTCCCGTAGCATAGCACCTCGGCCGGATCGATGAAAGCATTAAGCAGCGTACAACGTGGTCTGCAATCGCCCGTTGGCGGCCAGAACCACCGACTCGGTTAGCGGACGCGGGGCGGGCGGGCGGTGGATGGACCTACTAATGTGCCATGAGGTGGGGGGGGGGCGATCCGTCAAAAGCAAAAAAAGGACCACCGCGGCAAAACTCAAACGGACGACAAGCAAGACATGCGAGCGGCCCAATATCCAGGTACTCTGGGCCGGCCGCACGCGAGGGTTATCCGTAGATATGCACGATATGATATGCGCAACTCTGTCCCCGCCGCCGCTTCACCCTGGCTGGCCCGTCGCCCCCCCCCCCCCCCCCCCCCCCCCCCCCCCCCC
>PUHP01000813.1:0-19006 GCA_006783085.1 Colletotrichum shisoi | reverse complement strand
CCCCCCCGCCCTCTTAAACTTTTTCTGCTCACTGCTTAGTTTGATTAAGTCCCCGACCGCTCTATATAACTGGTTGGATGAATCGTTTACTGCCCCGGGGAAAAGGGAAGCACACGAAAACAACTCACTTTTAACCCTAATCTCCTAACTCAGGGGTGACCGCTGTTTTATGATGGAAACATGTACGATGTAAAGATGTGAGATCATGACTTTTCCTCGGTGGATGATTGATTGGATGAACCGGCAAGCCAGCGAACCTTGACCACAGCCACTGCCTTGTTTCGTGGGACGCTCCCGTCCTCCCTTTTGGCTATACGTTCATCGGGTTCTTGTCGGAGAGCCAGGAAGGTTAGAGAGAGGGGACAGGTGGACAGTTGCGTACATACCGTTCGGAGTAGATGGGGAGGGGCATATCACCGCCGGTATATAGCACACCGAGCGCACGATGTTGAGCATGTTCAACGCCGGGCTGGGGAGGGGCAAACAAACACTGGAGCCCTAGACCGGTGTCGTCAACACCGTCCACCGTCGCTGGAATCGAAGAAGTCGAGACCTCTCAGCGGAGGCGGCTGGGCTCCAGCCTTGGTCTTGCCGCCGCCTTCTCGTTCGTTCCGTTTCGACGTTGGCCCGGCGTGCAGAGGAACCCCGACGTGCCTGTCCCACACACACCCTCTGGATCCTTGGTTTCAAACCCCCCGTTGATTTTAGATGACGATGGAGCCACGCTCTCGCCACAAGCAGCCGGCATGCCGGTTCACGGCACCGCGGCGCCGGCGAGAAGGGGAGTCCAGCGTCGCCTCCATCGCCTTCCAGCGGCTCGCATGCAACTGCTGGCTAGGCGGGATTTCACAACGAGGACCAACCTATGAGCGCAGGATACGGATGGCGGCGGCACAGTGAGAACTTGCGCGCGTTGATTTTCATCGCGGTGCTGTCCGCTTTCCGTCATTCTGCAGGATTGACTAAGATTAATACAAACAAGGGACTGCCCGCTCTCCTCTCCTCTCTCTCTCCCTCCCTCTCTCTCTCTCTCTCTCTGAATGTCTCGTGCCTCTTGCTCTTACTCTTAAAAGGATCATTGCGTCTTGTTGTGTTTGGCCTTCCCATCCCCTTTCCTTCATCCGCACTGGTCTGGAACTGTCATTGCCCCCCTCGTGGCCCGTCACTCCTTCACCTATTGATATTGCCGACCGCTGTTCTGTCATTACCCAAAGACATTTAGCTCGTCTCTTTCCGAGCCTGCATCTACCAGTAATTCTTCCCTGACCAGGAACTCATCGTACGTTACCTCGATACATTCATCGCCTTCGACACAATGAGGCATCACATTCTTTTGCTGGCCGCCACGGCCGCCCACATGGCTTTCGCCAAACCGATCAGGGCCTGCCCTGCAAGGTCGCGCTCGACGACCGTCATCACCTTCACTGTCGGTCCGACATCCGCAGTCCCGACCCTTTCCCCCGTCCGGCCGACGCCGATCGAGCAGCCGGCTCCGTCCGAGACCCTCGTCGAAGCACCCGTCGAGACCCCTGTTCAGGTGTCGCCGTCCGTCACCACTCCCGCGCCGTCTTCGGCCCCCGTGGGGGAGAAGGCTGCCCCATCGTCGAGCAGCGTAAATGTCCCGGTCGTATCCATGACACCGATCAGCAGCGGCGAGTCTAGACAGGGCAAGTCGACATTCTACGGCGGCAACACCTCCGGTGGCATGTGCTCCTTCTCGACGTACACCATCCCCTCGGGCCTGTTCGGCACCGCTTTCTCCGGCCAGACTTGGGATTCCGCCGCCCACTGCGGTGCTTGCGTCAAGGTCACTGGACCCAACGGCGATAGCTTGACGGCGATGATTGTCGACCAATGCCCCGAGTGCGACGAGGGCCACCTCGATCTCTTCCAAGACGCCTTCACCAAGCTTGGTTCCGTTTCGGACGGCATCATACCGACTTCGTACGAGTTCGTCGAGTGCGGCATCACGTCGCCCATCAAGCTGCACAACAAGTCCGGTACATCACCCCACTGGTTCTCCATGCAGGTGTTGAACCACAACGAGCCCGTCTCGACGCTGGAGGTTAGCACGGACGGTGGAAGTACCTGGCAGGCGACGACGCGCCAGCAGTACAACTTCTTTGAGAACCCAAGCGGTTTCGGAACCGACTCTGTTGACGTTCGGGTGACGAGTGAATCCGGAAGGATCGTAACCGTCGAGGGCGTCAGCATCGTGGCCGACTCTGAGCACGAGGCAGCAGCCAACTTCTAAGCCGAGCCGTTATGCAGCACTCAGGTAGGGCCGCCGCCCGAGGACGAGCGCAGTTCGGAGATTTTTGTTTCTTGCATTTCGCAACGGTTCATCGTCCACGTCCGGATGCATCCTGAAAACCGGTAACCGTGTGCTGCCGCTGCTGTCTGCTGCATATACGAACGGCAATTCGATCAGAACGATCGCCCGCTTCGCTTGGCCGAGCATTCGTTTTCTCTTCTTTGTTCCCATTGTCAAACCTTCTCGGCTGTGCCAGGAACGCTCCTGGTGACGTCAAACCTTTCCGATGTAGCAATAGTGCAACCTTGATTGCTTCCAATTTTGGGCCGATGAATTGACATTTCCCCTTCATCCGAATCTCAACCTGATCGTCCGGGAGCCATCGGAACTGCGCTCTGTCCAGTGGAAGGTTGGCTCGCGCTGGTGCATGCAAATGTGCGGTACGATCTAGGTATGGCGGCATGAGGCAGTTAGCGTCAGGCCCGTTGTCGGGACACCACCCTGGTTGGATGGCAGCTGAAGCAAAATTGCTGGCAGCCGCTCAAGAAGAAACCTGGATACTGGCATTGTTCAAAGTCATCAACATTGGTGGCTGGTACCTGCCAAGACGGCAGCGATGAATGTCTCAGTCACAGGTTAGCTCAAACACGGATCGGTATTGGTGGTGAATGCTGGGTTGATAAAGCCAGGTGGCGCTCATTGCAGTGGGTTTGTGGTTTGTCCGCTCAACGGCGAATCTGGACGGGCTGTCGCGTTGTCATGGCGAACGTTGGCGGTATTCAGCCACTCGGCCACCACATGAAATTGACAAAAACCTGCGGACATCGTAAACGTCATGGGCCATAACCGCCAATACGACCAACAACCGCTGGTAAATGGGCCTGTTGATGAGACAGTTGAGACGGTTGAGTGGCCAGCCACAAGTCGCAATCGCCTAAGGGATTGGCGGCAAGGATCGGTAGCTTGATCGTTGGTCGGGGCGTCCATCCAGGTCCGGGTTTGAAAGGGTCCATTGCCGTGCTGGGACCTCGGCCCCGCCCAGCCGCAAAACTTCAGTGGGCGTGCGTGCGGGTGGGCGAGGAAGAGCAGGGGTTTATGGTGCTTTGAGTCGGTAGCACTGGCACCTCCAACGGCCCAGCATCTGAGTCGGGTGTAAACACAAAACCGCGCTGCATTTCCTAACGTGTCATGGAGAAGCAGCCATAATATACCCGTTCGTCTGATATGGATAATGGCGACGTGCTGCTCCCGTCGTTTCTTGGTTGGTGATTGTCTACAACTTGGATATTCAACGTAGGTAAGGTTCGGTCGAAATTGCCCTCACTGATCCAATGCCATATGGAGGGTTTCAAAATGAGTCAATAGGCTAGGTGGATACATATCAATGTACGATTACATGAGACGAAGACCGAAGCTAGAATGGCTTACATGTTCCTCGAGTCTTATATGCGAGAGAGAGAGAGAGAAAGAGAAAGAGGGAGAGACAGATCCCTGGGTACCTAGGTACATGAAAAGAGAGCACGACTGAGGCGCGGTCGGCCCTGCCGTGCTGAGCGGGACACAAGAATGGAGCCAATGTACAGGTACTGTACTCTGTACGGAGTACGGATATAGAGTGCATACTTGGTGATCCTGACCAAGCTGGAAGTTCGGCTCTCCCCCCAAGCCTTTCAACGCCCCCCCCGCTTTCAGAGGTGCTTCCATTCCAAGTGCAACCTTTCCGGGAGGCCACCCAGCTTATTTCTTCCCTCTCGAGTTCCTAGCAAGCTGAGAACCCCTGTCTCGAGGCTCCATCAGCCAATCCCGCTGGTCTGGCTCACCAGGGAGGGGTTGTGGCCATGAGCTGCTGTCGGCGGCTCCCCCCGATTCCAGCGGCCAGTCACAGACAGCTCTCTCTCGTCTTCCCGCAGCTGGAATCCGCTAAGGTAATTGCGAGCATTACGTCGATATCCGCAGCCAAGGCCACGGACTTCAATCACCTTTCATTTTGCCTGTACATTCTCCTCTTCCACCCACCAAGGAAATGGCGCTAAAGCTACCGAGATGGTGCACCGCCCGAGAAGTCTGGGTGCATTGGGGTCGATTTATAGCTTCTGTCTGGCCCTGCGTCATCCACTTTGGCGATGCACCGACTGAAATGTGTTCTCTTCGCTGCCCCTCCTGGTCGAATTGAGCCCTCTCGGAATGGCTTAGTGCTATGTTCATTCATGGTCTTAGTTGCTTGACCCCTACCCGTTCCACGCCCACGGACCTGTCTATCAGCTTGTGTACGTACCTACGAATACCTACCTACCTACCTAGGTAGGTCTCGGTACGGATACAGTACACGCTTTCCAGCCCACATCTTTGCGTCTTGGCCTTTGTGTGCCCGTTGAAGCTGCAGTCGCAATCTTGTTTGGTCGCATCTGCACTTGTACGTTTATGTCCGTGTAGCTTGCTTGCATTGGTACGAGTTGCACATGTACATACAGCCTGAGCAGACTTGCACTACACTACCTCTCTCCTCCCTCCCTCCCTCCCTCCCTCCCACACCGGGCCACCCATCTAGTGCCACACGGTGCCGCTCAGGTAGCAAACCCGACGCATCTGGGTCAAAACCAATCCAACCTTCTTCATCTTCCTCCTTCGCCGCCACCTTCCCACCACCTTTCCTTCTCCCGCCAGCGCCATCTTTAGCTTCGTGGCTTCCCGCCCTTTTGTCTTTCTTCTACCGATCTGTTTTAACTCCACTCAAGTTCTTACCGCTAGTCCCCTCCAACTCACTGCCTAACTGACTACTGGCTGCCCAGCCACACAGCCCGGCCACTCTCCATTAACTCCCTCCTTTTTTCCTTGCCGCCGATCTGTATCTTTATCTCTTTCCAGTCCGAGACCCCTCGCCCTGATACCCTCACTTCCGTTCTCCAATTCTGTGATTAGACTTCTCCCTCCCCCTCCCGACCCGAACTTGACCAGGCCACCGGTCCACGTCGCCTTTCCTTACACCGCGAACCCCTACGAATACATGCGCCGACACGGAATCGCGACCTGAGCGCCTTGCCAACTGACCTCGACATTCTCAACTCCGCTGCTCTGAGCAGCGCTAGAGCTCGAGAATATGGCCTCCGCGCTCGAGAAGAACGAGCTCAAGGTCCAGGGCGTCATCGAGGCTGCCCAGGATCCCGAGACCAACGTGTCCGCCGATGACGCCCAGAAGAAAATCGTCGAGGAGTCCAAAAAGGCCGGCATTACCGCCTTCACTTTTGACCCCGATGCGAGCCCCGAGGAGAAACGCCGCCAAGCTGCCGCTGTGAGTCGCCCGACCGGCCTCCCTGCTTCGCGACCGACCTTGGCTGACCCTCTTCTTCTTGACAGGCTGTCCCAGCCGGCTTCCACTCGCAGCGAGCCAAGGGCATCTCCATCGTTACCGACGTAGCTGATTCGAGCGCCCCCGTAGCCGACCTCCCGTCCCCAACCAAAGAAGGCGCCATTGAACTTGCCAAGGACAAGGACGGGAAGCCCATCAAGACTGGCGAGGATCCGGAGGGCAACGAGGAGGAGCCCTATACACGAACCGGCTGGGCCCCTCAGTTCGGCTGGCCTGCCGATGACGTGCACGAGGGAGCTAGTCTTCTGGACCATTCTACCTGGCTTGAGAGCAACCTCCCCGACAAATTCTACGGAGACTGGTACCACAATGCTGCCATCATTGGCTTTGCCTGCATCTCCTCCTGGCTTGTGGCCGTTTTGGGCGGTGGCCTAGGATGGGTCTTTATCCTCATGGCTGCTTGCTCGACCTACTACCGTACCTCCATTCGTCGGGTCAGGCGCAATTTCCGCGACGACATCAACCGGGAGCTCTCCCTGAAGAAGCTTGAGACGGAAACCGAGTCCCTCGAATGGATCAACTCCTTCATGCTCAAGTTCTGGCCCATCTACCAGCCCGTTTTGGCCCAGACCATTGTCAACTCGGTTGACCAGGTTCTGAGTTCTGCCACTCCTGCCTTCCTGGACAGCCTGAAGCTCAAGACTTTCACACTCGGCTCCAAGCCCCCGCGTATGGAGCACGTCAAGACGTACCCGAAAGCAGGCGATGACACCGTCATCATGGACTGGAAGTTCAGTTTCACCCCCAATGACAAGACCGACTTGACTTTCAAACAGATCAAGAACAAGATCAACCCAAAGGTCGTTTTGGAAATCAGAGTCGGCAAGGCCATGATCAGCAAGGGCCTCGATGTCATCGTCGAGGATATGGCCTTCTCTGGCATCATGCAACTCAAGATCAAGCTGCAGATCCCCTTCCCCCACATCGAGAAAGTAGAGATGTGCTTCTTGGAAAAGCCTACCATCGACTACGTCTGCAAACCTCTGGGAGGCGAGACGTTTGGTTTCGATATCAACTTCATTCCCGGTCTGGAGACTTTCATTCTGGAGCAGATTCACGGCAACTTGGCTCCCATGATGTACTCGCCCAACGTGTTCCCCATTGAAGTTGCCAAGATGCTTGCCGGTACCCCCGTCGACCAAGCCATCGGCGTCCTTGCTGTCACACTTCATGGCGCCCAGGGGCTCAAGAACCCCGACAACTTCTCTGGTTCTCCTGATCCGTACGCTGCGCTAACTTTGAACCGCCGCCAGCAGCTTGCCCGCACCAAGCACGTCAAGGACACCGGAAACCCACGCTGGAACGAAACTCATTACATTATCATTACTTCCTTCAATGACTCCCTCGACATTCAAATCTTCGACTACAATGACTTCAGAAAGCACAAGGAACTGGGCGTGGCATCTTTCCCCTTGGACCAGGTTGAGGAGCTGGCTGTTCACGAAAACGAGATTTTGGAAGTCATTGCCGATGGCAAGGCCCGCGGTCAGCTTTCATGTGACATCAGATTCTTCCCGGTCCTGGAGCCCAAAAAGCTGGACGACGGTACCTTGGAACCGCCTCCTGAGTCCAACACGGGTATCCTCAGATTTACTGTAGAGCAGGCAAAGGATCTGGACGGCACGAAGAGTCTCGTCGGGCTTCTCAACCCTTACGCGACGCTCCATCTTAACGGTCGGGATGTCCACCACACGAAGAAGCTCAAGCGAACGAACAATCCCATTTGGGACAACGGATCCAAGGAAATGCTCATCACCGACAAGAAGAACGCCAAACTCGGGGTTACCATCAAGGACGACCGTGATCTCACCGGCGACCAGGTCATTGGAAAGTACCAGATCAAGCTCGAGGACCTGTTGGACTGTATGGAGAAGAGCCAGGAATGGTTCCACTTGGCCGGTGTCGCATCGGGCCGCGTCAAGATGATGGCTCAGTGGAAGCCAGTTGCTCTTTCTGGCGTCGTGGCTGGAACTGGCGGCTACGTCACCCCCGTTGGTGTCATGCGTTTTCACTTCAAGAACGCACGCGATCTTCGCAACTTTGAAACCCTGGGCAAATCCGATCCTTATGTGAGAGTACTTCTCTCAGGTATTGAGAAAGCGCGCACGGTCACCCACAAGAACACTCTCGATCCCGACTTTGATGAGGTCCTCTACGTCCCTGTTCACTCAGCGCGTGAGAGACTTACACTCGAGGTCATGGACTCGGAGAAGGTGGGCAAGGACCGCAGTCTCGGTCTGGTCGAGGTTTTCGCCGGTGATTACATTTCGCAGACTGAAAACGGCGAGTACAATGTTCATGACACGAAGAAGGTCTTCCAAGGTGGTCTTCAGCTTCACGGCAAGGGTATTGCGAAGGGTGTCTTGACCTACACGGTTTCGTTCTTCCCATGCCTTAACGTCGCCGATCCCGAAGACGAGGAAGAGCAGCAGGAAGCAGCGGCCGAGAAGGCGATCGAAGATGCACCCAGATCTGCCGAGGCCGGCAAGTTCAACAGCTCCATTGAGCAAAAGAAAGAGGGGACTGAACTGGAAATCAGCCCGCCAAAGACTCCAGTTACCCCTGTGTCGCCTTCACTGCCGAGGAAGTCCAAGGACGAGAGTGGCCCGCCTAAGATTCGCCTCTCTCCCCAGGAGCTTCTGAAGTACGAGTCTGGCCTCCTGATATTTAAGCTTATGGAAGCAGAGATGCCGGAGCACAACACGCACCTGGAGGTTTGGGTTGACGACATGGCCTTCCCCTCGTACACTTCATCGGCAGCCAAGCACAAGAAGCACGTGTTTGAGGAAATTGGCGACTGCTTCATCCGTGAGCTGGACTTCTCTCGTCTGACCCTCAAGGTTCGAGAGAAGGGCGACAAGGTTGAGGGTAGTGAGAAGGACAAGGACAACACTATTGCCAAGCTGCAGGGCAACACCCTGGATACGCTAAAGCAATGCTTGGTGAGAATCCTCCTTCGACCCAAGCCCAGTGACGTATTAACTGGTATTAGAACAACCCCACCACTCTCAAGCTGAAAGACAAGGAGAACCGATCAAGCAGTGTCAAGGTTAGCCTCAAGTACATCCCTGTCAAAATGCAACTAGACCCGAGCGAGAGCATCAACAACATGGGGACCCTCCGTGTCGATGTCTTGGACGCCCAGGACCTCCCGTCGGCAGACTCGAACGGCAAGAGTGACCCATACTGCAAGTTCGAGCTCAACGGCGAGGACGTGTATAAGACCAAGGTCCAGAAGAAGACGTTGCACCCTGCCTGGAACGAGTTCTTCGAGGTTCCCGTGCCTTCAAGAACCGCTGCCAAGTTCAAGATCACCGTCTGGGACTACGACTTCGCGGACAAGCCTGATTTCCTGGGAGCTGCCGATATCAACCTCGAGCAGCTGGATCCCTTCAGGCCCAGTGAGAGCCGTTTGCTCCTGGATGGAAAGTCGGGTACAGTCAGATTGAGGATGCTCTTCCGTCCGTCCTACGTCACGCGAACTCGTCAGGGCACGTCGACCTTCTCTGGCACGTTTGCGGCGCCCGGAAGAATCGTCACTGGTATTGCGGGGGCGCCTATCAAGGTCGGGAGCACAGTCGGTCACGGTGTGGGTAGGGGCGCATCATTCCTCAAGCGCGGCCTATTCTCGCGGAAGGACGACGACTCAAACGATGCATCTTCAAGCCTCACTGAGATCCCGACCATCGTCGAGAACGGCAGCAGCCCCCCTGCTCCGACACCCGGCCTTGGCCTCAAGCGAGCGACTGGCTTCTCTACCCCCGATGGTAGCGAGTCCCCCGATACACGCCCAGGGACTTCCAACGGCCTATCCTTGGGGCACACTCGCACTAAAAGCAACGGCGCTGCCTCGGTTCACAGCGTGACACCGGGTTCACCGGGCTCCGGCACCGCTTCTTTCACCGTGGTTTCTGCAACGGGATTCCCTCCGTCAACTGACCTTTACATCACAATCAACCAGTTGGCGCCCAAGCCCAAGGTGATCGGCAAGACCAAGCATCACAAGGATGCCACCGGCTTCTTCCGATACAACGAGACTTTCAAGTGCACATGCACCGCCGATACCCAGTTCAAAATCGAAGCGAAGGGCGAGCACACACTCAGGAGCGATGATGATCTGGGCGAGGCCCTTTACTTCGTCGACGATTCCGGAGCAGGAGGTGAGAAGGAGATTAGGGTCGGAAGCGGCACGGTGGTAATGAGGAGCACGTTTGTCCCCACGGCCAGCGCCTTGGAGCCCGACAGCCCGAAGTCCATCGTCCGCCGCAGCTTCATGGGCAAAAGAGAGAGTCGCAGCAGGGAGGGAACCCCGAACTGATGAGCGGCTCAACCCAGCCTCGTCTCACAGCGCGGCATCTTCGAATTCGAATCGATCTTCCTTGCCGTTTTTGTTCCCTTTGGTAGAAAAAGCCTTTCCTTGTGTTCAGATACCTTGGATGTTGCCATTGGTTGGCATGTTTCATCCACTAATGAGTCTTTTCCCTTTTCCTTCTCGCACAGATGGGATGGAGTCGCAGGGCTTGAAGAGGGGGGGTGGGTGGCGGACACACACAGGCAGGCAGTGCATGTGCGTGGCAATGGCTTGACTATTTCGCCGGCCCGTTTGGCCTCTTATAGTTAGGATGCAATTCAATGATGTTCGATCTGACTGGCTGTGTGGTTATTTGGATCATGAGGTGATATCTGATACCATGTTCGCCACGGAGAGTGGCCCTAGAGTCAGAGCGCTGTATTGCTATCAAATGCAGTTAGGGACAGGCACAGTTGCATGTATAACTACCTACCTAGGTAACTAAGTATTTGCAGAATGAATTCATTGTAGGTGGCATGTAGTCAGTCGCCAGGGCGGTTGTTCGTCGCTTATGTAAATTGAAAGAGCGCACGGGCCATGTCCGAACTGTACCTGCAGCTGCACTTACCCATTCTGAATCAGGCAATAAGGCATCAGTCAGCTAGGGACGCCGTTTCCCTGGCCGTGACGCGAGCATAGAGCTGCCTGAGCTACTCCTCAAGTCAACCTCAAAGAACCCCCGTCTCCCAATCCAACCGCAACCTCATCTACCCCTTCCACGACAACCACTACAAGAGTAATCGGAATTATAGCCTCTGATTCTCTCGAACATCGAAAACCCATTTATCTCGACTCCATACCCGCCCACAGACCGTCGAGATGGACAGCCTTGTAGCCAAGTACAGCCGCCCGGCGTTTGAGCAACACAACACTTTTAGAGACGATGAGCAAGAGGACCTCGAGCTCATGGGCGGTGCGCCACCTCTGTCGTTGAAGTTCGCCATGCCCCCCGTCGCACATGTAAGCTTACCTCCTGCCACAATCTCCCTTCGTTCGTGCCTCGCACAATCATCCAGTGATGCTGAATGCTGATGCAACCCCTCCATCTAGCCCTCTTCTTGGCTCCGCGCAGCAACAGACGACCGCTCCAACCCCGATTGCCCCATCAAGATCGCCCACGGCACAACGACCCTCGCTTTCCGATTCCAGGGCGGCATCATCGTCGCCACCGACTCCCGTGCCACGGCCGGAAACTGGATCGCCTCGCAAACGGTCAAGAAGGTTATTGAGATCAACTCGGTGCTTCTGGGCACCATGGCCGGCGGTGCCGCCGACTGCCAATACTGGCTCGCCTGGCTGGGCATGCAGTGTCGTCTCCACGAGCTCCGCCACAAGCGCCGTATCTCGGTCGCTGCCGCGTCCAAGATCCTCGCCAACCTCGTCTATTCGTACAAGGGCATGGGCCTCAGTATGGGCACCATGTGCGCCGGCGTCACCAAGGAGGAGGGCCCCGCACTCTATTACGTCGATTCGGATGGCACCCGCCTGCCCGGCAACCTCTTCTGCGTCGGCAGTGGTCAGACCTTCGCCTACGGTGTTCTGGATGCCGAGTACCGCTACGACCTGACAGACCAGGAGGCGCTCGACCTCGGCAGCCGGAGTATCCTGGCGGCGACGCATCGCGACGCCTATTCTGGTGGTTTCATCAACCTGTACCACGTCAAGGAGGAGGGATGGGTCAAGCACGGCTTCAACGACACGAATCCTATCTTCTGGAAGACGAAGCTCGAGAAGGGCGAGTTCACCAACGTCACGGCCGACTTGGACTAGATGTTGGGCAGGAGGAGCTGTGATGTGGTGTCGCTGAGTTGATTCGGAACAAGGGACTCTACCTGGACCACCGAAATCAGCCGGTCGCCTAGGGGGGCGATTGAGCAGGATATCAGCCACGTTCACCCCTTCTCACGTTTTAAGGTGCAGGAAAACAGGAAACGACAACGAGTTTCGTGCATCGGGACGATTAAAGTGGTTACGTCACGGCAGGCGACGCGGGATGGCAGCCGTAGGAGGAAACACGGGCTGCCAAGCTGTCACCCAAGGCATCGGCGCTCAGGAAAGGGTGCCGATGTCATGTAACTTGTAAACTAGACCATGATACAAGTTCATTCTTTTACGCTCTTTTTCTACATTTTGGTCACAGGTGATGGTACACTACATGCAAGGGGGATATCACGGCTACTCACTCGATTTTCTTCTCACCCAACCGCCGAGGCCGAGGATTCCGCCCTCGTCGCTCGCCGGGTCAATCGACCACTTCCGTCGGACGTGCACTGAGAGGTCACTCTCCCAGCCAGCCTCGTACATCTCCATGCCCGTCCAGGCAATCATGGCCGCGTTGTCCGTACAAAGCGCTGGCGGGGGCGCCGTGAGCCCGATGTGGGCGGCCCCGCGAACATCAAGGGTTTTTCGCAGGACATGCATGAGGAAGCGGTTGCTCGCAACGCCACCGCTAACGACGAGCGTCCGGACGGCGTCCCTGAGCTCTGGTTCGGCGGCCAAGGCGATGAGGACTCGGCTGGCCAGGTGTTCGAACAGGAGGCGCATGGCGGCGCGGGCGAGGCACCTGCGCTCATCAAGTGGCATTGTATCGTCGCCACCGCCGCCGCTCTTGGATGCGGTGATCCTGTGAATCTGGCTGCCGAGGCCGACGAAGGAGTACGACAGGGCGCGGGAGGCGGCAAGGGGCGGGGTCAGGGTCCAGGAGTAGGGGGAGGTGTAGGTAGCGATCTCGTCGACGCGACGGAAGGGCGGGGTATACTCGTAGTCGTACTCTTGCGGTGGAGAAGAAGCGGACGCAGGCGAGGAACCCGGGAAGGCGAAGCGCTCGAGGAGGGCGCCGTACATGACGTCCCCGTGGGAGGCCAGCATGTCTGGGGGCAGGATGTGGCGCGCCGCCTTGTCTAAGGCGTCCCCAACGGCGACATCCACCGTGGTAGCGAGGATGCGGTGGTCTGTGAGGGAGCGGGAGTGGACGAGCTGGGTGTGGCCGCCTGAGACGAGAAGGGTGAGGAAGGGGTATTCGGGTGTTAGGGGGGTCGGGGCCGAGGCAGCAGCAGCAGGAGGAGAAGAGGGAGATGGTGCAGGGAGAGACCGGTCGAGGGCAGAGACGAGGCGCGGGGTGAGGGCATGGGCCTGCATGTGATTGACGGCTAGGAGGGGCACCTGCCACGCCGCCGCGAGACCTTTGGCCGTGGCGAGGCCGGAGCCAAGGTTTGCGAACATGCCCGGGCCGCGGGTCACCGTCACGAAGGTGGGCATCTGGCGGGGGACGCCGGAGACTGTCATCACGCCGCCGCCGTGGCTATCACTTGCGGCGGAGCCCCCCGCAGTTGGCCCCGGTGTATCGTCATCGTGGACCCTGGGGCGTTGTTCGACCGGCGGCAGGGCCGCGAGGGCCTCGGCAACGAGGGGCGCGAGGTGCGTGTCGTGCGAGCGCAGGGCGACGGGCGGGTAGACGCCGCCGTAGGCCGTGCTGTCGCACGTGACCTTGCGGTTGAAATGGAGGGTCGCGCGGCCGTCGGGGCCGGGGTCCTTGGAGAGGACGGCGACGCAGGTATCGTCGCACGAGGTTTCGATGGCCAGGGTTAGAAGGGTGCGGCCGCCGACGTGGTGGCGGCGGTGGACGACGGCCTGCGTCGATGCCCGGTCACCGTGGAAGCGGGTATGGCGGAGGGAGGGCGTAGTGCGCCATCGTGCGAGGGCTGTGAGGGGAGGGCGCATCGGGGACTCGTGTTTTGCTCGAGGAGTGCGAGAGGAGAGGCCGCAGGTGGAAGGCAGTGACATGTAGTGGTGGTGAGAAGTTTGGGAGCTCTTATCTTATCGGCTTTTTTTTTGGTCTTACCTGTGTTATCCACACCGAGGCCCACCGACTTACACGAACTACACCGGCCCAGCACCTCCACCCACCTCACCTGTCTACCTACAGGCACCTAAGGACACCTATGGCCAACGTTCACTAGGCGCCCATCCGAAGGTCTATTATGTTTTTGCCTCATCTTATATCGTTTTCCCCACCTTTCCTTAGAGAATCCGTGTCCATAGCCTACCTAGCTGGCTGGGATAACGCACATGAAGAATCAGAAAGTCCAACGGGTGAGCCGCTTAACCAAAGGGGCGTGGCAGTTTTTGGCAGTCTTCGGCCAGTTTTGTCTCGGAGTACTCGACCCTCTATTTCCCAGTCCAGTTTTCGTTTGCCTTCGGTGTCCTGTTTTGTGATC
Source organism: Colletotrichum shisoi (assembly GCA_006783085.1). NCBI lineage: Eukaryota > Fungi > Ascomycota > Sordariomycetes > Glomerellales > Glomerellaceae > Colletotrichum > Colletotrichum shisoi. The sequence continues at coordinate 4,817 of PUHP01000813.1, read as the reverse complement.
TTGTTATTGTCGCAATCATGCTGATGAGTGAAGGCGAGGTAATCTAAACGCCCTCCATGTGGTAATTCTGGGACGTAACGGTCGAGCTGTACTCGCTTGTGTATTTACTGGTACAAAAACGGGTAAAGGCTTTTAAAGAAGACTTCTATTACGACAGGTACTGTGCAGATACTTGCTGCGATGCATTTTGGTTTCTTCCTCTCCAATGTGATGTGCTAATAGTCATGGTTCCCATACCCATGTCCCTCCAAATTCGTGTCTGTGTCGATTCTCATGACCATACCGACGTTAGACTCCTATAATCGTGTTTCCTTTCCTGACTCCGCAAGAGTTTTTGCCATCCCTTTTAGTGACGAAGTTAACCCACTCGCACCGGCACCCACCGGTACCGCCGTCAAACCCCCCGAACGATGGGTCCCTATCTTTTCGCGGGTTCACCATCGCGCCACCAAAACCAATATCGTTGGGTAGGAGTTTGGGGTTCGCCGTGTCGATTCCCTGACGATCGTTCACGGGCCAGTGCCACACAAACTTCTCCCCCGACCGACCGCCGTGGGTGTCCATCTTCACGGTAACGGGGTAGGGCATCGTACCCGGTCTCTCGCCGTCGTTGGAGGCCAAGAGTTGCGTACTGTTCGTGGAGCGGGTCCATATCTGCACAAGAAAGCGCGTCTGAGACCACGTCACGAGGAACTTGGCCTCGCTGCGACGAGAGCCACCGTCCGTGTCAAGGGGAACGTTGCTCTCGTCTTCGGTGCCGTTAGGTGTGGTGACGGACTTGAGGTAGATGGTGCGCTTGAAGTAGTTGTAGAAGCCATAGTGCTCGGTCGGTAGTCCGCGGTCGTAGAGGCGGACTGGTTGCTGGGAGACGTGGGGAAAGAGTTGAGCGGGGGCGCCGGTGCCGTCTCCTTCGAGGTCTGGAGGAGGTAGAGAGATGGAAATATCTCCCGAGGGCTCCTCCGGGTTCTGACGTCTATCCAGGGCACCGGATCCAACTGATTCGTTTCCAGATTTGAGGACGCTGAGGTAGAATGGCGTTGGCTCGCCGGCCTTCTCGGCAGACTCGATTCCATCCGTCGTATTTCCGAGAAAGTACAGTTCCTCGAAGGCGGGAGGGGTTGGGCTCGGGGAGAAAGCTGAACCCTGCCTCCGGATGTATGATCTAGCTCTAGAGACGATTCCACCAAAGCTCGACCCCCGCTTCTGGAAATTAGAGCCAGGCCGAGGCAGCTCTCCGTTGGGTACATCCCACAGATTGCGAGTGTCGTTGTCCCACTGGATATGCATGATAAACGTCGGCTGATTGGCACGGTAGGGGGCCACTGAATTGTGTTCTTCCTTGGGAAGCGCGCAGCTCCAAACAGTCGAAGGGCTGCTGCAACCAGTCACGGCCGCGGTGTTGTCCGGGCCCACCACTGAAAGAACTCCAGTGGGCATCGGAGGGAAGTCGGTCAGATTGACAAAGATGCTGTCAACTTGCGCAGAGTTATTGTTGCGCGGGATGAGCGTAACGCAGAGAACGATGGTAAGGATGCTCAGTGCAAGACCGACTCCGCATACTCCCAGGCACACGCGTCTTCTCTTGCGGCCTTCGCGGCCACTGCGACCGTAGCAGCCACTTGCGGGTATGCACCAACGACCTCTCCAGAAGCCCCCAAGTTTACGAGCTGTCATTTCCTCCCTCTCGTGACGTCGGCGCTCGCGCTCGACCCGATGACCGTCTCCTGATGCTTCAAGGAAATGCTCGCCGGGAACGAACGTGCCGGCGAGTCTTTCCGGGAGACGACCCTGTGTGCTTGGAGCAAATCCATTGCCTCCAGTTGATGGTGTCAAGGGAATATCGGTCATTTTGATACCGCCCTGTGAGCTCATTGTGCCGTTAATGGCTGGTGAAATTGGCCCCGGAGACGGCGGGTAGAGCGCTTGCAAGGGATGACCTGTAGGGAAGACAGCCCGGTACCTGACAGCTTTCTGCTGCGGCGGCGGCGAGTAAGGGGGTGGCTGTTCTGAAATAGCAGGGCTAGGCTCGGCGAGAGAGACCTTCTCTGACTGAACTTGCAATCTCGGGGTTGCTGAGCGAGAGGAGGCCGCGGGGGATGAATCACGTCTGTCCATTAACGGTGATGGGGTTCTCCTCGGTGTAGGCATTCTGACGATCGGCGTCTGGAAATTGCGTGCTGACGGTTTAGGTGATGCCGGAAGGCCGGGTCTCTGTATGGTGGTGGGTTGAATCTGCGATAGCTTGATAATCCCAGGCCCGGAGTCTCTGGGTTTGTAGGCGGACATGTTTGTATCCTTTTCGCTACCATAGTCGCCATGTTCTGCTGCTTTGACTGGCTGCGACTCAGAGTTGTTCAGAACAACGGGACTCTTCCTCTCAAGAAAGGGCGTTGTGATGTGATCCCACCAACCACGTGTCTGAGTAGCTGCGCTGTCCGGACTCTTTGCTACCTCCCTGGTCTTTGTTGACCTTCGGCGGTTCGAGGCCGCCGCTCCGTCTTCTTCGAACAATGTGCACGGGCTGCCTCCGTCGTCGTCTTCTTCTCCATTATCCTTCAGAACAACACTGACCACTCTCTCCGGCCGTTTATAAGTGGAGGGTACAGAGGGAACTGGGGGAGCATCACGGGCGACGCGGACCACGAGACCAGTGGCTTGCGAGTAGATACTGGATGAGCGGTGCGGAGACTGGAAAGGGGATGTGGTGTCGGGTGTGTCGGGACTCCAGACTGATCTTTGCTGCGAGGGAGTCAAGGGTGTGACGGTGTCTGGTTTGCTTGTCACCGACTTTTTGTTGGCATATCCGGGCGGCAAGTCATGAGGCGTCTTTAGAACAGCTGTCTGGGGGCTGATTTCCCGGTCGGCCATGTCTGGTGGTAATGCGATTCCGATGACGATTGGGCGGTCGTTGGGGGACAGGTCTTGCTCGGGCGGGCTGCGGCTGGCGCTTTGAGGGGACTTGCCAATGTGGTCGGTCTTCTTCTTCAGCCAATTCCAGTTGCCGACTGAAGCGGAGTTGGGCGATCCCTCGAGAGCCCTAAGGGCGGCGGCATCGACGAATTTAGGCTGTTGCAAGTCGGGGTTCTGGTTCTGTTGGGCTGTTTTTTGTTGTTGTTGTGGTTGTTGCTGTTGTTGCTCTTGTTGCTGTAGCGTCGTCATATCCGTCACCACTTTGATACCGGCCTTTGCGTTTTGCGCCTTCTGTCGTTGGCGTGATTTCAAACGCTTCAGTTTTTGGACAGAGTATTGAGCCTGAGAAAGTCTCGTCGATGCGGGCTTGTTCAGCTTTAGTGGGCTGGGCGCGGCCGTCTTGTCCATGATGAGCACTTGGTCATCGTCCACGATGGGTGTGACCACATCCTCATCCTCCCAGTCTTCCCAGTCATCTCTGTCATCGTGTGGCCGATGCTCCCGCGTCTTCGGCTGCGACTCTGAGACCCTGTGTGAGGACATTTCAATGTGTGTGTTGATGTCGTTGTCGTCGTCGTCGAGATCATCTGTCGATGTAATAGGATGTTCAAACGGAAATGTATACGCGTCGGATCACCAGATGATGGAATGATTCGATGATGGAAAATGAAAAGAAAGTGTAAAAAAACCGAGTCAACAAAATTTGTTGAGTCTGTTGGCGAAGGATGAGGGTTGTTTGTCGTTGACGGCTGTGTCAAAGGATGGTGGGAAAAACGAGGATGTAGTTGTGCCGGTAGTATTGAAGAAAAGTAAATGAAAGAAAGGGAAGGTTCAAAGGAGTGTTAGAAATAATTGATAATGAAGTCACCCACATGGAACACTTAGTCAAAAGTTGTGAATAGGTAGGTGGGAACACAAGGGAACAAGAGAAGGGAAACCAGATGACCACCCACCAAGACTCATTGAACAACCAACATTTAAGAACGCAGAACAAGCAGGGGCGCAGCAGCGCAGCACAAGTAGCTGGCTTCATTATATGACTGGGACGCGTTCACCAGATGGCGGCTCCAAGCCCATGGGTCGCAGCCAGGCCTTATGATGTTTGGACGGACGATGCAGAGAAGCAGCATGAGGTAGGCGCCGAGTTGAGCATCTAGACCCTCTGATTGGTCGTTGTGCCGCTGGCCAATTCTCGGGCCTGCACAGGCGACCACACTGCTGGCCATTCATTCGGCCGCGGTTATTGGAGACCGGGACGGCTCTGCGGCATGCAGGATACCCATGAACCGATGGTTGCCTCATATCTCACGAAGGCGAATCACAGTATGGAACGATGCTCGACGGGAGCAGATTGACGGTGCGTGGTTGAGGTTGGAGAAATGGGTATTACGGAGTGGTTCCCGACCACTGCGGGCACGCCTCGGAGAGGGGCTTGACATCAACATAATCGAGTGGCTTGTGCACGGCAATGTGGCTGAAGGGAACGCCACCGCTTATCATGTTTCTACTTATCTATGTGCCAAGGTATCTCTGTACTCTGTATCGTTGAAACCCTCCAGAAGAATGATTATGATCTGGGTAAGTAGCCATTGGAGTTCGCCAACGGCTATGTCCGCTACCCTCTTCGATGACTTATCAAGGGTTGGGAGCCCTGGTAGATAGCAATGAATGAAATCTCAATTTACCAATCACTGGGGTTCGACACGAAGGATATTATCGCACAACCGCCGAACAGTCCTACCTGACTGCGCAATGTGCCAACGTTCTGGTGCCCCGCGAGCCAGGCGATGGTATCCCATCAAACGCGGCAAGGCTACATACCCCACCAGATATGCGGGGAAATAACCAATGAGGGCCTAAAATGACGCTTTAGATGTATGGTACTTCTATTTACAGTTATTTTTGCT
>PUHP01000812.1:0-12837 GCA_006783085.1 Colletotrichum shisoi | reverse complement strand
CGCGGGGCCCGAACGAAACCCCCCCCACCCCCCCCATATTCTCATGTGTCCGGCCAGTTCAGGGTTCAAGGTCCTTCCCTCATTACCTCGAACTGGGCAACACGGGCTTGGCCTTCACAGGCTAGAACCGACTCGGCCGAGTCCATCAAGCTAGCAACTCTTATCCGTCCACACACACACACACACACTTTCAGATGCGGAATTCTTCATGCAAGAGGGGACAGGCTGTAGAGAGAGGCCGTCCGGAAGGCACCGCCATGAACCCACGAACCGGTCAGAGATGCTCCATTGAGCCAGGGACCCGATGCAAGAGAACCATCTTGACGCCTTGGCGGCTCTGGAGCTCGTTCCGTCCCCCCCCTTACATTTCGATTCGAACAGGAAGATGATCTCCACGCGATGGGGTCAATAAATCCGTCAACCCTGGACGGCGAAAGGGTCCAATCGTGTTGAAAGTCCGGCAACAGCCGTCCAGGCCGGCGCGCTTTGCGGTCTTGAGGAACTAGATGGCAAAGTTCTTTTCTCTCATTCACCCCGTCGCTCTCTCGCTCGCCGCTCACCAGTTCTCTCTCTGTTCGTCTTTTGTTTGGCTTTTGTTTCCTCGTGGCCCCGAGATCCTTGAACCGCCGGACGCGATGCAGAGAGGAGTTGTCGCCATTGTTGGCGGCATCGCGTCATCGGCGCGGTCCCACCGCACCGCGGACCCTGTGAAGATGGAACTCGTGCGTCTAGTGAGGCGGCAGGGCATCATTCATCGGCAGCTCGTGGTCGAGACCGTCGATCTGGCGGCGACAGCGGACGAGGGTGAGAGCGGGTACGTCACCTTCCAAGGGCAGATACAGCATCCGACGAACAGTTGGAGCACGAGCTTCGATCTCGTTCTGGGAGGGGGGGGGGATAAGGAGGTCAGACTCGACTTCTTGAAGACGCAAACGTGTCCGCGCGTTTGAGAACGGTTCGCGGATGATCGGCCGACTCCTTGTCATTTTGCCGGTGTTGAGTTGAAAAGTGACGGCCTTCCAACCAGTCCCCGAACTCCTGGGAGGTCGCGTTGCGCTTCGCGATGCTGGCGAGGAGGCTGAGAGGTTCCCGGATGCCTTCATAGACGTACGGCGACTCCGGCTGCGGGTGTACGAAGACTATGAAGACGCCACACAAATCGTCGTTACTTGTGCCATGCCGTTCAAAGGTTGAGTGGTTTCCCAAAAGCGGACATATACCATCAAGCAGTAGATCGAATCGATGCCTCCAAAACAATCACGGAAGAAGAAGACCGAAATCGAACAAGCAAGAATTGGAACTGTGGCTGTGTGTGGTTCACAACCAGCGCGTTGAGCCTATTGAGCAGCGAGATGGCCTATCCCCCTGTGAACCCACCGTTCTATCTGGTAGTGCGAGACGTGAGAGGTTTCCCGGAGCATCCCAAAACCACCGCGGGGCGTTGGAAACCCGGTCAGGGATGTATGTCTTCATGGGGCTGGAGCGGGGCGGCTTCCTTCGACGGAAACGTGCACTACCGATACCATGTATCGGGCCAGCAGGTTGATTTGTGAGGGGGTAGCTGTATGTTTTAAAACACCAACTCATGGGAGCCTTTCAACGGGACCCTGAGAAAATCTGGAAGTTGCTGGCTTAGTTTGTTCGTCTGCTAGTAACATGCCCAGAAATCTGTCACAACAAAACGACGCCGTTAGTTGCGGGCAGCAACTAACGCCTTATATCTCGTGACAAAATCCTCAAGTCTGACTGCAACCCGGTAGGATGTGTTTGACGATAGCCCTCGGTAGAAATCATCATAGAGCATGGCTTGCGGCTGTTGGCAAGACATTGAAAGTACAACTTCGTGTCTAAAGTAGCAATCTTCCGTAACGTTGGGCCGTCTACATGAGAGAAAAGCCGCATGCCAGGGCGGCAAAACTACCATTCTGGCGGAGAAACAGGACTATCAAGCCCGGGAAACATGGAGGGCTTGTCTATCGAGTCACAGCATCGGAATACATCCGCGTTCGATTGGTGAGCGGGCAGGCTCTCATTAGCCTCCTTGTTTATGAAGCAGAGGCACGCTTACCATGTGACCAAAGACCAAGGACCAAACGGTCGACGGTCGGCTCCGGTTTGCAGCAGAGCCCTGGCGCGGGGTCTGCGCTGGTCAAGAACAAACCTGTTAGGGTAGATGGCCAATCCCTTCGAAGATTCCCTTGGCGCAGTTTCCTGGGCCCCGAAGGAAAGATTAAGATGCTGCAGATGACTAACACTTTTGAGAAACAAACTTAGGGACCACCAGGTTGGCGGTACCCTCGGGGCCTGCTTTTTTGGTACATGGCGCTGAAGTGGAGTCTGACCGGAATTCTGGAGACTATCCCCGTCCCGCGGTGTTGCGTTTAGATGACGGCGTTGGTCGATAGTTGATGAGTGAAAGCCGCCGAGATGAAGCGAAGCACTCGGCAAGATGAACGGTCAATCCTATAGGCCGGGGCCACGCCATAGCATGCCACTTCCATACAACTGTCTTGCTGTGCCGCACATTTGATGTGAATGGAAGGCAACGTAGGCATTGTGTTTGGCAAGATTTTGCGGCAGTGTCGCGAGCAGGATATGGCGTGGAAAGAAGAGTACTTACTGTGAGGAACTTGTTGGAAGGACACCAAGGGAGGGCTCTGGAAGTTGCGGATAGCCAGTGCCAGAAGTTGAAAAAAGAAACCTGTCAGGCTCCGCTGGGGATGTGGACAGTGACATGTCAAAAGTTAAGCATTGGCAGTGCGCAACATGGAGAAGGGGTCGAAAAGGCATTGCCCTGCCCGGCATCGGGGAGTCCCACGTTCCTAACCTCCGTCTCCGCCGGCGGAGCTAACCCCGGAGGAGGATAGTCAAATGTCGGAGAGTGTCCCTTAACGTGCTCAAAGCCGTTGGTGAAATGACAGAGATAGATGCCGCGGTACGCTGGAGGAGGCTGTTCATGTGTTTGTGCCGTTCATGTATCTGGCGAGCCTCGTTTCCCCGTCTCATCCTCGATCTACTCGATCGAAGACTACTTAGGCACTAGGGGTCAGTCAAACTGTCAAGGTCTCTGGGCGGAATCCAGCGCAGAGGTTCGGAAGAGTTTAGGGGCAGCATCCGATGCTGAGATCTGTGTCCTCAAGGGGGCAGCACCGCAACAGAGATATGAGCGAAAGTGGTTCAAGTTGAAGTCGGTGTCAAGATTATCAGAAGGATGATGTTGAAAACGAGGCTAAAAGTGGCCTCATCAAGGGCCATGACGTCTACCCCGGTGTGAACGCAGTCGTCAATCGAACGCACCTGCCACGTTCTGGGGCATACCGATACGGGCCTAGCGCTGGACCCTGGTATCCCCCTCCGGAGGGGCTTGACCAATGGGCGGCGAATGAAACTGTAGCCAGCATGGATAAATAATCCGCGGTGGTCTGATTCTCACTCGATCCTGCCGTGCACCCAAAGCCATCATGCCACTTTCTGAAATCGTTTGAAGCATCCGCGAGGTAATCTCCAATTCTGTCGAACCACCCAGCTTTCAATCTGCAGTCGTAAGCTTGTCGGTTCCTGGGCCCCCCTCCTTTTTTTCTTCTCGAAGCGTAGTACTCTTCGGTTTTTTCTTTCCTTTTGACTCTTCACTCTTCACCGTCAGTCCCCGTCTCCCTGTGTATGTGCAGCCCTGGTTCACTGCCCACCTACACGCCTATACCTTCGCATTGGTCCCGGTATTATTCTTCTCTGCTGGTTCGCTGCACTGCACCCACCGTTCTGGTCCTGATCCGCCCTGGTCTGGCTGCATACTCGGGGACTCTACCTGTTCCATATTGTTATATCTCGAATATCACCCCAGGACCCAACAATTTTCTTCCCGCGTCGCACACAAACCTCTCGGACGACGAGACCCTACACTACGCACACTCGACTGGCTGGAGCCGTACGTCAGTCTCCGACCTCGCTTCGAGCTCCACGCCTGCTTCAGTGTGACCTGTGTGCACCAGTGTGGTGTATCTCGACCGCGCGCGCATTGCATACTTGACCCCACGTCCGAAACTCTTCGCTTCTTCTCCCCTCCGCCGTATGCGAGCACGGCCATCCCAAAGCTACACCCTTCCGATAGCCAACGAACCCCCTTCGCATTAGGCCGTCTGCAATAGCTAGCTAGCCAGTTACGTCGGAACTGCCCGACATCACTCGCCGTCCACGAACCCGACCCCGTCTGTCTGTGAGACTGTGATATCAACATACGTCCTCGGTCATGGCACCTGGTGTGCTGAATTCGGACGGTTCAATGGAGGACCAGAAGGGTCAAGCCGGCCAAAACGGCCTGGCTGCCCAGACCGGCAACCCCGCCGGCCGTCTAAACGCCTTCGACGCCACCGTAGACACCCTCACCCTCCTACGTAGCCTGCCCGAGCCTCCCATAGAAGCCCAGGTATGTGTCGTTGGTGCTGGTCCCGCCGGTCTCATGCTGGCTGCCAACCTCGGCCGCTTCGGTATCAAGGTTGAGGTCATTGACGACAGGGCCGACCAGACGCCAGTTGGACGGTATGCGAACTACGGACTCCTCGTGACAGCCACAAGCTGACGCCCCATGTAGAGCAGACGGATTGCAGCCCAAGACCATCGAGACCTTCCGGCAAATGCGCCTGGCCGACCCTTTGCTGCTCCGAGGCGTTCGCGTGTACGATATTTCCTTTTGGCGAAGCACTGCCGACGAACCTCTTCACAGACTTGGCCGCGAGGTCCACTACCCTCCTGTCATTGACGTCCTAGACCCCTATATCCTGTTGGTGCACCAGGGCATGGTTGAGGGCCTCTTCATCGACGACTTGAAGAAGCGTGGGGTCGAGGTGCGGCGGAATACGGCGTTCGAGTCCTACAGCGTCCCGGAAGACAAGGCTGGGCCTCTCCAGGTCAATTGTCGCACCAACGTCACCCAAGACCGGCGAACGATTCTCACACAATACCTGGTCGGATGTAAGTGATTTGAGCGGGGATGTTGTCTCTTGTGGATCGAGGGAGACTGACATGGCGTAGGCGATGGTGCCCACTCCAAGGTGCGAAAGAGCATTCCCGATGCGAGGGCCATTGGCTTGTCGCAACCGGCCATCTGGGGTGTTCTCGACGGCGAGCTCATCACTGATTTCCCGGATATCTGGTCCAAGACGCTGGTCTACTCTCAGGAGTACGGATCTATCCTGATTATCCCCAGAGAAAGGAACATGACACGCTTCTACATTGAGCTCAAGGCGAACCCCAAGGCAGACAAGCGAGAACTTGGCCAGGAGTTCGTCATGGCTCGTGCCAAGAAGATCATGGCGCCTTTTGAGGTTGACTGGAAGTACATTGAGTGGTTTGGCCGTTACCAGATTGGCCAGAGAGTGGCCAGCCGGTTTGTTGACCCCCATTTGAGGGCATTCTTAGCCGGTGACGCCAGTCACACACACTCCCCGAAGTCGGCTCAAGGCATGAACACCTCTATGCACGACTCGTGGAACCTTGCGTGGAAGCTGAACCTGTCCATTCGAGGACTTGCGAAGCAAGCTCTGCTCGAGAGTTACGAGGAGGAGCGAAGGAAGATCGCCGTCGACCTGGTCAACTTTGACTACGAGCATGCGAATCAAATAGCTGGCGGTGACGCAGTGGCTCTGTCGGAGAACTTCAAGACAAACGTTCGTTTCATCTCGGGCATTGGCGCCGAGTATTCCGAGAGCCCGCTAAACAGACCCGACCCTCAAGGTTTGATCATGGGAGATGCCAGACCAGGCTGTCTGCTTCCTCCAGCAAAGGTCACCAGGTATATCGACTCAAATCCTGTCGATGTCCAGCTCGACATCCCCATGCTCGGACAGTTCCGCATCTACCTCCTAATGTGGGATATCCAGGCTTCAAGCCCCTTCCTGGAGACTTTCTGCCAGTCAATAGCGTCGGCCAATTCTTTCATCAGCAAGCTGTCTGCTTCTGCAAGTGCTTCGTACGCTGCGCAGCCCAGACTACCATCCCCCGAGGACATCTACTACCGGCCTGAAAGATACACGGCCGTTAGCCATCTCTTCACATTCGCTCTGATCAGTAGGTTTTCTCCCGGCGACGCCTTGGCCCTGCCACTAACATGAGTACCAGCCACAATGCCCAAGGCCGATGTGGAGATCTCAGACCTGCCGGCTTTGCTACAGGACAGCCGCTGGACCTTCTACCTGGACGACATTCCCGAACAGGACACGCGGGGCCAGCTTTGCACGAACAAGTGGCTCGGTAGCCTCGGCCCCGGTGAGGTTTCCATCGTCAACGTACGACCAGACGGCTATGTGGGTTCCGTCGGCCGATGGGACTCGAGCATGGACGACGCCGGCGAGGAAGCTGCTCGCTGGCTGGACGAGTACTACGGCGGCTTCCTCCAACTGCCCAACGGGTCATCGCCTGCCCCGACCCCGACCCCCATGGCAGTTTAGGATATGTTTCCTCCCTAATCTCCAGTTCTGTTCTCAGGAACGACTCGCTCGGCGTTTCTGTAGCACACAAATCTTACATCTCACATCACGCGACACACGCAATAAACATAATCAAGAGCTTGACGAAAATCAAGGATTCCAGAAAACGCAGGCATGAAATCATCACTTTCTCTCTTCCAACTTATCCAGCAGGTGTTGGGGAGTGTGACGGCGGTACGGTTGTTATCACGGCATTTTCAGGAGCTAGAGGGGATGGATAGTAAGCACAATCTGCTGCGAAGCAGTGGATTGGTACTCAAAATTTGTTATTTATTCAGCAACAACTCACTCGGGCTGAGTTGGGATGGACTTACCAATCGGGAAGACACATGTCAATAGATGGAATCTTCATTGCAAATCGTGAATCCGTTTACTCAGCTCCCTTCCGGCCTGCTCCACAAGCCCACGCGCGCCTCGAGCCATGGTCGTAAGGGCATGACACCACATCTGTGAGTGTTCATGCAAGGTGTCATCCCCTGTTTCCCCGTACCCCTACAATGGCCGCTGTCGGCCCCTTCTGCCTTTCTACACTGTTGCCTGATTCCTTCCTGATATACAGGATCCCGGCCCCTCCTCAGGAAGCCCGCCGGCTCACCGCGACCTGTAGATGCCACAAGGATGCATCTGTCTCTCTCTCACTCTCCATCTTTCTTTGGGCGCTTACGGCTATGCGTCTAGCATTTAGCCACGAACGCTCTCCAATAATCAGTCGATACTCCCACGTCAGCCCTGTCAGAATCGAACCACGCTCACGTCCCCCGCAGCATCCTCCCCGACAATCCACCTCTCGTCGCCCGCGAGCGACGCGCTCTTTAGGACCGTCTTCCACATGTCGTCCTCGAACTGCGTCTCGCACCGCACTGCTACCTTGGCACCTGCGGCGGGGGCGCTGCCGCCCACGTCAACGCCCACGTTCACGCTGACGGTCTCCATCGTGAAGCACTGCCTGCCGCAAACCCTGACACCCGCGGCGGCGTCCACCGACTCAGCGACGGTGAGATAGGGAAACTCCTCGTGGCGCCAGCAGGGGGCCCGCCCGGGCCATGTCGGCTCGGCGGCGGCGGCGGTGGTCTGGGGCGGCGCCCGGGCAGCGGGGCAAAAGGAACTCTCGGCGTCACCGTCTGCGCCGCACTCGTGGACCCACCGCGGTCCGGTCCCGGAGAGCGGAATCCCGACACTACGCACCGTGTGTCGCGCCGGGGGGTTCTCGGAGGCGTGTGGGCCCGAGGACCAGAGGTGGTCTTCCTCCTGGACGAAGACGCGACCAGCGACCCGTCTCATTTCTTCCCCGCCGTCGTCGTCGGCGTCGAACACATCAAGGGCGAGCTTCATCAGCCGCGGCGTGTTGAGCTGCCTCACGCCCCAATGGCCCAGCTCGCCGTTCTTGAGGCGGAAGACGACGTCGGGACCCGGGTCCAGGGACGGCCTGTGCGAAGACGACGGGTCAAGGCTGGGTCTGTAGGGGGAGGGCCCGTTGAGTGACCACACGACGAGGCGCTCGAGGGGGTCGTCCTCGCCCCAGGGGGAGCGGGTGGGCTGGTGGGCGAAGAGGGCGTAGTGGGTTGCGTTGTGGGTTGAGAAGACGCGGTCTTGCGCGAGGATGGGGAGGCCCAGGTAGTGCATCTTCCATTCCGAGCGGAATGTGACCACGGGGGCTTTTTCGCAGGTTGCTCCGCCTCCCCTCTCGTCCTTCACTGATGGCTCACCGCTTTCTTCGCGGGTTCCTGGCGGCTTGTCACCCCGGGAGCGACGATGACAGAGAGGCGAGGAGACGGCGGCCACGTCGAAGGCCGTGGCGAAGTGCCGATGTGCGACCTCACCCTCGTTCAGAGGGTGGAATCCACGCGCCTCGGCCCATTCGATTACGAGGATGCCATGGGCGAGGCGCACTCGGCGGACAACTTTCTCCGTCCAGTCAAAGGGGACTATCGACTCGTCACCCGAGTCCAGGTCCAAAGCCCTCAGGACCGGGGCTTCCGAAGACGCCGAGGCTGGGGACGCGGACGCGGAAGAGGAAGGCAGCGAGGGATACGGGTTCTGAGGAGGCGTCGTCGTGACGGATACGTCAGACGGAGAAGGGGCTACGGGGGCCGGAGAAGGATACACGAGCACGCCGTCGGCGCATGTCCAGTTCGGGTCCGGGAGTTGGAGGGGCGCTAGGTGGACGTCGACGCAGAGGTGGCGGGCCCAGGGTTCAAAGCGGCGGAGAGGAGGCGACGGCGGCAGAATCGGGATCTTGGTGAGAGAGTGGAACGCCGCCCTCGAGAGGTTGTGATAGCGCCGGGCCACGGAGGCGAAGATGGCGGGCCAGTCCGGCTCCGGTTCAGTAACGGCCTCGACGCTCCCCGTCGGCGGCACTTTCCGTCCCGGTTGTCCGCTTCCCTGGTACGAGCGCCGGTGTTCTCGGGACCGCAAGAGTCGGCATTCCAAGGACCTGGCGAAGAAGACGTGGAGGAGGGCCCGCGAGAGGTCCGGTCTCGTGAGGGCGGCGTGGGACGCGCGGGAGACGAGGCGGTGGAGGACAATCTCGCGCGGGGTGAGGAGGGAGAGGATCTCGAGGAAAAGGGTGTCGGGGAGGTCTGTCAGCTGGGACATGGGGGGGTTTTTTTTCTTCTTTTTTTTCTTTTTTTTAAAAGATGTTGTGATGGCACGGTTCGATCGTCCCGGCGGCTATCTGTCAAAGTGCGGCCTGGGTGTAGAATACGGTCCGGATGAGGTCCGGCATAACGTCATTTGGAGTCGCGCCAATGGAGCGTTCTCTTGGTACGCTGCGGGAAGTACGAACTATGATTTGACGATTCGTTTGATTCCCACGGTCACCGAGCAAATAAGAAGACTGCAGCTGATATCTCAATCTACCGCCGCTGATGGGTTTCGTGAATGTTTGATGTCGGATGGGCGTCGCACGGAATCGGCCGCACGAATATAAACTCAAGAGACACGGCGGCCTCTTCTCTTACTAAGACTCCGCAGATAAACTCACAACATATCCGGTCGAATACCCATCCTCCGTCAAGATGAATTTTGTGTCTCATATCAAACAGGCTTATGAGTGTGATTGATTAGTTGGCTATCCCACCCAGTGTTTCGCAGCCTCAAGTGGTCACGATATACATTTCGGTCTTTTGCTCGCCAAGCCGTGCCATTTTCAACCCGCCGTGCCTTCTTATGATGAACACCATAAAAACAGAAAGAGAAAAAACGACCAAGTCCAGATTACATGCTCGGATTTTTCGTTCGGTGAGTTCGTTGGACTGGGTGTCTAGAAGCCCAGGCCCTGGTAGACTTGTCTCCTGCGACCTAGGTACGCACCACTGATGCCCGGTCCTTTCCACATCAAGTCAGCACCAATACTCATGAGTGAGTCGGCATCGCAACGTCGGCCTTTTGCGAAATCGCATCTGCGCTCTGCCAAAGTGCGGTGACTGTCTTGGCCTGTGTGTAGAAGCTGATTCCCGGTCTCCCGTAGAACGTGTTTGCGCCGCCGCCGGCAACACTCTTTTTGTTGCCGGTGAAGGAGAACATGGGCAGGGGGACGGGGATGGGCACGTTGATGCCGATCTGGCCGGCCTCGATGTTGCGGCGGAAAGCCTCCGCTGTGGCGCCGGAGCGGGTGAAGATGGCCGTGCCGTTGCCGTACTCGTTCTTGTTGATCAGGTCGATGGCCTCGTCGAGAGTCTCGACGTTGAGGCAGACCAGGACGGGCCCAAAGATCTCCTCCGCGTAGCACTTCATGTCGGGCGTCACGTCAGTGATGATGGTGGGAGCAACCCAGTTGCCGTTGGGGTACTTGGCGGGCTTGAAACCGCGCCCGTCGAGGAGGATGGTGGCGCCCTCGTCCTCGGCGCTCTGGATCAGACTCTCGATACGCTGCTTGCTGTGAGGGGAGATGACGGGGCCGAGGTCGGCGCCTTCCTCGAAACCACCGTCGACCTTGAGCTTCTTGGCCAGTTCGGCCAGCTCGGGGAGCCACTCCTTGGTCTCACCGACAAGCACCAGCGTGCTCAGGGCCATGCAGCGCTGTCCGGCGGCGCCGAATGCGGCGCCGACGACGCTGTTGAGGAAGTGGTTCTTGTTGCAGTCCGGCAGGACGGCGGCGTGATTCTTAGCGCCCAAGTTGGCCTGCACGCGCTTGCCGTGGGCGGAGCCCTTGTTGAAGATGTACTCGCCGGCCTTGTTGCCGCCGACGAAGCTCACGGCCTTGATGACAGGGTCCTCGAGGATGAAGTCGACCGTCTTGTGGGCGCCGTGGACGATGTTGACCACGCCGTCGGGGAAGCCGGCCTTCTGTGCGAGCTCGGCGATGATCATGGCCGCGCCGGGGTCCCGCTCCGAGGGCTTCAGGATGAGGGTGTTGCCGGTGACGGTCGCGATGGGGATGCACCAGAGGGGGATCATGGCAGGGAAGTCTAGACGACATTAGCTTGGCCCCAATGCTTCTTTTGTTCCGGCATACGCCGGCAGGGACCACACTCACTAAAGGGGCAGATGGCAGCCACAACACCCAACGGCTCGCGGTAGCTCCTCGTCTCCATATCCTTAGCGACCTCCAGCACCTCGCCCTTCAACAGCTCGGGCGCACCGCAGGCGGCCTCGGCAACCTGCAGGCCGCGAAGGACGTCGCCCTTGGCGTCGGCTAACGTCTTGCCCTGCTCGAGGGTGATGCTCGCGGCCAGGCGGTCCCAGTTTTCGCGGATGAGTGCGACGAACTTGAACATGATCTGCTGGCGGGCCAGCACACTCATGGCGCGCCAGGCGGGGAAGGCCTTCTCGGCCGAGTCGACGGCGGCCTGCAGCTCCTCAGTGGTCATTTGCGGCACGCGGGTGACGAGGTTATTGGTGGCCGGGTCGTGCAGGTCGATGAAGTCGGTGGCGCTGGAGCTCACGAACTTGTTGTCGAGGAAATAGGGGGTGTCCTCGGGCTTCGCGATCTTTTCGTGCGTCTTGACGTACGACTCGGCCGTCGAGGCCAGGGCGGCGTTGAGGTGCCGCGCTGTGGCGTGTATCCTCCTCGCCGCGACGGCAGAGGCGGACGAGGCGGACGAGCTGGAGGATGTCATGGTCTTTGATGAAGACAGGAGTGAGGACCGGGCAAGGGATGCTCCAGAAGTTCGGCCAGCTCCGGCAGTAATGCCTCGAGAGATGGCTCGACGCATTGTAAAAGAGAGGGAGGAGGAGAAGGAGCAGGAGCAGGAGGAGCAGGAGAGGGGGCGAGAGGAAATAGATGTGTAAAAGAGTCTACGGGGAGAGCAATTGGGGCACTCAGAAACGGATAGCGCTACACGCTGCGCAGGTCTGTACGATCCGTCTCAAACTACCTAATGGATGACCAGCCACTTTCAACCGAGAGAGACTAACGGCGCCCGGAGAAGAGCGACATAGTCCCTTATAAAGTCCTCCCCCCAGGAACTCGGCGAGCTCCCAGCAGAGTGTGGGGAAACGCTTGAGGTGGGGTAAAGATAACACCTACGGTTAGGTACACTGCGTTGCGTTGGGAGCGTTTGAAATTAAACAACGCGTCTGTGCGTAAATGGGAAATTGATAGATGTTACGTACTACCCCCCTGGCAGGGGCTAGCTAAGGGGTAACCTTGCAAAAAGGCTACATCTGCGTATATTTAAGTATCTAAATAGCTTTAATTAAACTATAACAACAACAGGATGCTACTAAAATAGTAGCCTAATACCTCTACAGTAGTAGCTAGTAACGTAAAGGGTTTATCTCTAGCGCTACTAGCTAATAGTACCTAGGCTTATAAAGCTATATATACTATAGTTATTATAATACTATTATAAAGTTAACTTACTAGTAAGATACTAAGTAGTTAGTTGAAGATTATTATAAAGTAGCTATTACTATAAACAAAGCCTAAGTTAATTATCTTAAAAATATAGATAAAGGGCTTAATTATAGTAAAGAAGGTAGTAAAGAAGGTAATAGTAAAGTAGTAAAAAAACATCCTATTAAAGATAATAAGATTAGTAAAGTTAATAAAGGCTATAAAGTTAATAATTTTAATAAAGGCTATAAAGTTAACAAAGTTAATAAAGGCTATAAAGGCTATAAAAATACTATAAAGTTAATAAAGGCTATAAAGGCTGTAAAGGCTACAAAGGCTATAAAGGCATAGAGATCTTAAGGCTGCAAAAAGGGCGTAATTATTAAAAGCTGCGAAAATAACGCCTTTAATAATGTAATTAATAAAGCCTGTAAAAACGACGCCTTTAACAACGCAATTAATAAAGCTTGTAAAAGCTATACCTACTAACCGCAATTTAAGCCTGTTGAAGATACCTCTAATTACAAAATAATAGTATAATTTAATAACTATAATAACCTATTTAAAACTCCCTTT